>CM072665.1:53654827-53884827 GCA_036884735.1 Huso huso | reverse complement strand
AAATCTCCCCCATTACCCTGGAGCTGGTTCTTTTAAGCTGTGGCTGGAGCCTTAATTAATTATCAATAAAACAATTACCTTATTGAGGCTCCAGCCACATTCACACAGGTTTTTTTTAAATTAATAAACAAAACGAACAATAAAAAACACAGCTTTCCCAACCGTCAAATACAAATATAATAATAATAATAATACGAAATATACAAATAATAATACAGGGACGAGGTGTACTATCACACACGCCCCCCTTGTGCGTTTTGGCCTCAATGGCCTCAGTCTCAACGTCCCGAAGAGGGGGGGAAGCACAGTGTCCATGGGGTGGCCATGGTGGGAGGTCCGCACCCCCAACTCTTCGTGGCTGGCAGCTCCCTTTCCAGGGCTCCCCGCCACTATCCTGCCGCAAACGTGCGGCTGGGGAAGCTGGTCTCCTGACCTCCCCCCCCCCCTTCATGGCCGGCATTTCCCTCCGTGGGGCTCCGACCACACGATCTCCGCAGCGAAACTGCTGCGGGGAACTGGTCCCTGACCTCCCCCTTCTTCATGGCCGGCAGCTCCCCCTGTGGGGGCTCCGGCCACAGCATAGCAACCCCAGGCGAAGCAGGACCCTCAACGACCCCAGGCGAAGCAGGATCCCTGGCGACCCCAGGCTTAAGCAGGATCCCTGGCGACCCCAGGCGAAGCAGGATCCTGGCGACCCCAGGCGGCAGGATCCCTGGCACCCCAGGCGGCGGCAGGATCCCTGGCCCCCAGGCGATGGTGGAGGCAGAGGCAGCTCCTGCAGAGGCAGCTCCTGCTCCTCTCCCTCGGTGGTGGAGGCAGAGGCAGCCCTGCTCCTCTCCCTCGGTGGTGGCGGTGGAGGCAGAGGCAGCCCTGCCCTCTCCCTCGGGTGGTGGGGTGGAGGCAGAGGCAGCTCCTGCCCTCCCCCTGGTGTGGTGGTGGTGGAGGCAGAGGCAGCTCCTGCCCTCTCCCTCGGTGGTGGCGGGAACAGCAGCTCATCTCCTCCGATGGCACTGCTGGCTCCTTTCGCCCAGCGGGTGAAGCAGGCGACCTGCCGCTCCTCCGACAGCCGGGTTAGGGCTTGCCGGAGTCTAGGGCTGGTGGCGGCCTCCTGCTGGGCCCCTTCAGCAGCAAAACAGCGGCTGCTGTGGAGCCTGAGCTTCACGCCTCGTCCCTCCCAAAAAAAAAAGGTTTGGGGTTTTCAGCTCCTCCCCTCCGACACAGGACGACCACCTCCCTCTCGGCCGGGACGCACCGACTCCTCCCTCTCGGGCCGTGGACGATCTCGGGCCGTGGGACCAACCTCCCTCCTCGGGCCGTGGACGCATCACTCTCCCTCTCGGGCCGTGGACGTTCGGGCTCTCCCACTCGGGCCGTGGACGCTCGGGCCTCCCACTCGGGCTGTGGACGCTCGGCCCTCCCACTGGGCTGTGGACGTTCGGGCTCCTCCCACTCGGGCTGTGGACGTTCGCCTCCCCACTCGGGCTGTGGACGTTCGGGCTCCTCCCACTGGCTGTGGACGCCTCGGCTCCTCCCACTGGCTGTGGACGTTCGGGCCCTCCCACTCAGGCGCAGGACGTCGGGCTCCTCCCACTCAAGCAGGACGCCAGGGCTCCTCCCACTCAGGCGCAGGACGTTGGGCTCCTCTTCCCCTGGCTCCTGCTCTGGGCAGTCCTCGCCCTCATGCCCATAAGCAATGCACATGGTGCACCACCTTGGCTCCCCTGCTTCCTCCTCACTTTTCCCCCCTCTGCCTCCTTCTCCTCACCTTCCTCATTTGGGCTGGTTCCTCCTCCTCTTCCTGGAAGGGGCAGACAGCCACTGTGTGCCCATACACCCCGCAGGCAAGGCACCAACCTTGGTCCTCCAACCTGCCGAGGAGATCCTCCAGCTCACTGCAGCCGCCTCTCCAGTTCCAGCCTTCCATTATTTTTTTTTTTTTTTTTTTTATTTTTTTTATTTATTTACTTTTCCACAAAAACAATTTTCAAAAAAAAAAAAAAAAAACGCCCTTGTATTCCTGGTCCGGCCCTGGGCGCTTATCCCACGCAGGACACCATATGTGACAGAGCGGTTGCAGTACTGACGTCCCCGACCAGGAAGAAGCAATACAAAACAAAGGCAAAGGTAGGTAGGGGAAACGAGACGCTTTGCGCCGGTTTTAATAATAAATCAAACAATAAACAAAAACACTTTATAACAAAACAAAAGGGCTCGATGGCCAAAAATACATAAAGAAACAAATACCGAGTGGTACAGCGGTAGCAGTTGCTTCGATGTATGATCTCGCCCTAAACCGTCCTCCCGCCTCTAACTCAAAGGAAAATCTCCCCATTACCCTGGAGCTGGTTCTTTTAAGCTGTGGCTGGAGCCTTAATTAATTATCAATAAAACAATTACCTTATTGAGGCTCCAGCCACATTCACACAGGTTTTTTTAAATTAATAAACAAAACGAACAATAAAAAAACACAGCTTTCCCACCGTCAAATACAAATATAATAATAATAATAATACGAAATATACAAATAATAATACAGGGACGAGGTGTACCCTATCACAGTATCTGATGCTCCACTGGTGTCGTCTTCATTAAATGGAGCAAATACCTCAGTGTAAGCCCTGTAAATATTTTCAAATGTTGACTTTGACAACTAATATTTGATTTCTCAAAAAACCATGGTTGAAGTTGCCGTTACACACAATAACAAGTTTTTAATACCTGTAGCATGTGTTGCCAAAAGCTGTATTTTCAGGATTTCTGGCGTTTGCAGAGCATGTAGATGCCTACAAAAATAAAGAGTAAATCAGGAAAAAAATAAAAATTTCTGTAAAGCTAATGAACTCTGGGAGATGTCCTTTCCTTGAATTTCTGACCTGACACTAAAGCCACCATTAACTCTTTGCGGTCCTATGTCGGACCTGGTCCGACATTGCAATTATTCCTATCAGGTCCAATGTCGGACCCTGTCCGACATCATCAAAAAGACGCAAAAAATGGGTTTTTAGTCGTTTTTTCTACAGAAAAAGCCGAGAAAACCATTCAATAGCCGTGTGGGAGCGACAGGAGCCAAGACAAGCCGAAAAAAAAGGGCGTATCTCATGAATAGTCATACTTGCCCCTGGCATCAGATAGGGGCAGTCATAAGGAAACAAGCTGGATGGTACTGCATCAGCACTCAGAGAATATCACGGACATTTGCAGAGCTTTTTTCAGATGTAATAGTAATAAAATAATGACTTGGATCGCATTATTGAGGCGTTTGGTGATAAAAAGAGTGATCAGGAGATGATTGATCGGTATGTACGACTATTATTATTATTATTTATTTCTTAGCATATGTGAAAGCTATAGCGAACGAAAGGGTGGGGCGGGGCTGGAGATGCCAAGTGAGTGCTTTGTTGATATGCAGGGCCTTTTAAACCCGTTTGACTGGTGAAAAAAAATACTTTTAAACAGCGCATCTAAAATTAACTGCGCGTGTGAAAATAAATTGGACCTGACGCGCACTTAATAAATTGACTGCAAAGGGTTAATAGCCAGACATTAATTTACAATACTGCTGTTTATTTCCCCAAAGACACCAACATTTACAGTAACTTTAGACTGTGATAACCTACCTCAGAATTTGTACCTCTGGGTACAGTGGAGTCCCTTGGAGTACTCTGTTGCAAATGCTGTGAAATAATTTTGAGACAAAAAAGAATTAAATGAGGCAGGGTCATGGCAGGTAAATTGGCAATAATTTCTGTGTGTTTATGCAGAGTACTGTAAGTTCTGGGCCATCTTATTACAATAACTTAATTATTGTTACTGCATGTTCTTCACTTAACAATAACTTTCCCAGTTAAAAGAAACACTGAAAATCTAATTCGAGAGAAGAACAAATCTTAATGAAATAGCATTCAAAAATAAGAAATGTATCTCCAGTTCAGTGCATACACAGTGTTCAGAAAAAAAATGCTACATTTCTGTTTTTTAAATATAACTAAAGCATCTTCTCTGAACACCCAGTATATCTGAAAAACAAAGTTTACAAAAATGAATATAGCACCAATGTGTCTTCAATCACTTCCTCAGACATGGGTTGTCTTCGGTCCATTATAATTACTTCTGGGTCACTGTCATCAGAAATAGCATCAGATTCAACTAAAATGTTAAAAAATACATATATACACATTAGACAGAAAAAAACCCCATAGTGCATAGTATCTTAAATTATTGCATTTTTTATACTGGAATATGCTTACCTTGTTTTGGTAAAAATAATAACTTAGAAAAAAATAATTATAAGTGGAATATTGTGTATTGAGCATTAATGAAATACTTTAGGTGATAAACTTGTATGCAGGAAGTATTTTAACAAGTATGTTATTTAATCAATACTCATACATAGATGTTGTCCTCTATTTACCATGTTGTTTCCCAACGTAAGTATGTGATCTTTGTTACAGTATAGATATAACACTGGTTCTCAATCCTGGTCCTCCCGTACTCCTGTGTCTGGTTTTTTTTTTTTTGTTCTTACCAAGCTCTTAATTACCAAATAGAGTCCTTAACTGAGCTACAATTGGCTTATTTTTACTTTTTCATTTGTTTTCAGCTCTGAAACTGGTTGGTATAGTTCAGATAAGGATTCAATTAAGTAATTGACATCTCAGTTGGAACATAAACCTGCAGACACAGGGGTACACAATGACCAGTATTGAGAACCACTGCTTTAAGACTTCTTCTGTGATGAACTATAATCAAGGGAGTTGAAAACAAGGGGCATCCTATTTCAACCAGAACACAATTACAACTTACTAGCACGAATGTCTGTTCAATACATTATATTACAACATTGGTTCTCTACCCTGGTCCTGGAGGGTCTCCATACACCATGTTTTCCAGGTCTCTCAAAATGACCAACACCTTCAAAACTGAGAAGAGTAATTCAATTGGACCAATTAACACAATAATTAGTTGAATTAGGTAGTTAAGTGCACAGGTGGAATGAAAACCTGTAGACACTACAGCCCTCCAGGACCAGGGTTGAGAAACACTGTTGGCATAACAAATTTGGAGGAAATAAAAATATTTACTATTTTAGGGTACAATTCACTCTAGTTACAGATGGAAATAATTTGTAATAACATGCCTGTTGCTGCGTAGTCTCTCTGAAGGCAAAGGTAAAGTGTGATTCTCTTATAGGCTTTTCCACATGCAGTTCTATAAGCCTTCAAATTAAATGAGTTGCTGGTTCCAGGAACAAAATGAGCCGTAGACTCATCCTTAAAGAGTAAGAAATACTCCTCATCAACAAAGTTGCAGTCAAAAGCCTTGTGCTTTTCAACAGAAGCAATTGAAAGTTGGTCATATCCAACATCATCTGTGTGTGGAACAGGCAGAGTAGACCCTCTTTTGATTTTCAGTTGTCCATTACTTTCACTCATTTTACTTCTATCTGAAACAAAAGAAATATACAATTACAATTGAGGGAAGCACTTGATAAAAAAACAACAACAACAACAACAACAACAACAACAACAACAACAACAATGATAATATTAATATAATACAATTACCGTAACACTTGTTTTGACAGGTTTCTGGGTCTTTCTGCAATATTTGTTCCTTTCCTCTCGTTTAATATTCTGAAATTGAGAGAAAGCATTTAAAGTGTCTGCACTTTGTTGATTTAAGAACATAAGACAATTTACAAACGAGAGGAGGCCATTCAGCCCATCTTGCTCGTTTGGTTGTTAGTAGCTTATTGATCCCAGAATCTCATCAAGCAGCTTCTTGAAGGATCCCAGGGTGTCAGCTTCAACAACATCACTGGGGAGTTGGTTCCATACCCTCACAATTCTCTGTGTAAAAAAGTGCCTCCTATTTTCTGTTCTGAATGCCCCTTTATCTAATCTCCATTTGTGACCCCTGGTCCTTGTTTCTTTTTTCAGGTCAAAAAAGTCCACTGGGTCAACATTGTCTATACCTTTTAGGATTTTGAATGTTTGAATCAGATCACCGTGTAGTCTTCTTTGTTCAAGACTGAATAGATTAAATTCTTTTAGCCTGTCTGCATACGACATGCCTTTTAAACCCGGGATAATTCTGGTCGCTCTTCTTTGCACTCTTTCTAGAGCAGCAATATCCTTTTTGTAACAAGGTGACCAGAACTGAACACAATATTCTAGGTGAGGTCTTACTAATGCATTGTACTGTTTTCACATTACTTCCCTTGATTTAAATTTAACACTTCTCACAATATATCCGAGCATCTTGTTGGCCTTTTTATAGCTTCTCCACATTGCCTAGATGAAGACATTTCTGAGTCAACATAAACTCCTAGGTCTTTTTCACAGTTCCCTTCTATAATTTCAGTATCTCCCATATGATATTTAGAATGCACATTTTGTATTGCCTGCATGCAATACTTTACACTTTTCTCTATTAAATTTCATTTGTCATGTGTCTGCCCAGTTCTGAATGCTGTCTAGATCATTTTGAATGACCTTTGCTGCTGCAACAGTGTTTGCCACTCCTCCTATTTTTGTGTCGTCTGACAATTTAACGAGTTTGCTTACTATACCAGAATCTAAATCATTAATGTAGATTAGGAATAGCAGAGGACCTAATACTGATCCAAGAGGTACATCACTGGTTAACTCTCTCCATTTTGAGGTTTGTCCTCTAATCAGTACTTTCTGTTTTCTACATGTTAACCACTCCCTAATCCATGTGCATGCATTTCCTTGAATCCCTACTGCGTTCAGTTTGAGAATTAAACTTTTATGCAGGACTTTGTCAAAAGCTTTCTGGAAATCTAAATAAACCATGTCGTATGCTTTGCAATTATCCATTTTCAATGTTGCATCCTCAAAAAAGTCAAGTAGGTTAGTTAGACACAATCTCCCTTTCCTAAAACCATGCTGACTGTCTCCCAGGATATTGTTACCATATAGGTAATTTTCCATTTTGTATCTTATTATAGTTTCCATAAGTTTACATATACAGTAATAGAAGTCAGGCTTATTGGTCTGTAGTTACCTGGTTCGGTTTTGTCTCCCTTTTTGTGGATCGGTATTACGTTTGCTATTTTCCAGTCTGTCGGTACAACCCCTGTGTCAAGAGACTGTTGCATGATCTTGGTTAGCGGTTTCTAAATAACTTCTTTCATTTCTTTGAGTACTATTGGGAGGATCTCATCCGGGCCAGGAGATTTGTTTATTTTAAGAGCTCCTAGTCCCTTTAACACTTCTGCCTCTGTTATGCTAAAGTTATTTAAATTGGATAGGGACAGGTCGACATGTGGGGCATGTTGTCCGTGTCCTCCTTTGTAAAAACCTGTGAAAAGTAATCATTTAATATATTTGCTACTTTTTTTTCTTCATCTATGATTTTGCCATTTGTGTCTCTTAGACATTTAACCTCCTCTTTGAATGTTCTCTTGCTGTTATAATATTGGAAAAACATTTTGGAATTGGTTTTAGCCCCCTTAGCAATATTGATTTCTATCTCTCTTGGCCTTTCTAACTTCCTTTTTGACTTTTTTTTGCAGTTCCAAGTACTCTTTCTGTGTACTTTGTTTTTGGTCCCTTTTAAACGCTCTGTAAAGTGTTTTTTTTTGCTGAATATTTTTTTTAATTGATCTATTAAACCATTTTGGCCATTTTGTTTTAGATTTAGATTTGTCTACTTTTGGGATGTAATTGTTTTGTGCATCTAGTACTACATTTTTAAAAAACAGCCATCCTTTTTCTGTGGATGGTTTCTCTATTTTACTCCAATCTACTTCTGTTAGTCTCTGTTTCATATCTTTATAGTTTGCTTTTCTAAAATTGTAAACCTTAGCTTTAGTCATTACTTTTGGGGTTTTAAAAAATAAATCTATAGCATGCTCCTATTATTATGCCCTTTGAATGTTTGTCCATTATTCTGACTATTCTGATTCTGCATTGTTTTCTTTGTCCTGATTTAGCACCTGGGCTTCAAGACTAATTCTTATGTATAGCGCTACCCTTCTGCCTCTTCTGTCCTGCCTGTCTTTCCTATATAGTGTGTACCCACTAATATTATATTCGTCTCCATCACTCTCAGACAACCAAGTTTCTGTAACATCTATCACATCGTAGTTACTTGTTAGTGCAGTAGCTTCAAGTTCTAACATTTGTTTCTGAGACTTCTAGCATTAAGATAAATACATTTAATAGTTGTCTTACCTGAGTTGTTGCCCTTGTTTTTATTTTCTCCCCCCTTCCTTTCTAGTTTAAATGCTTCTGGACCTCCTCAAGGATCCTTTCTCCGAGTAGATTGGTTCCCTTTCTGTTTAAGTGCAGTCCGTCCCACCTATATAGATAGTCCTTGTTATAGAATGTACTCCAATGTTCAAAAATGGTGAAGCCTTCCTGTGTGCACCACAATTTCAGCCATGCATTTTGATTTTGTATTTCCAGCTGTCCATATGGTCCTTTGCAAGGTGCCGGCAGTATCCCAGAAAATACCACAGTTTTGGTCTTGTCTTTTAATTTCCTTTCTAGCTCTCTGAATTTGTTTTGCAGGGATCTTGGTCTGTCTCTTCCAATGTTGTTTGGACCGATGTGGATGACTACTACTGGGTCGTCTCCTGTTCGTTTCAGGAGACTGTCCACGTTCTCAGTGATGTGCTTGACAGAGGCTCCTGGAAGGCAGCACACTGTTGTAGTAAGGGGGTCCAAACTGCGAACTGAACTTGCTGTGTTTCTCAATAGGGAGTCCCCAACAATTATGACCTCCATTCTTTTTGCTGCCTGGCCAGCACTGGATGTTGTTCCATTCATTCTCTTGATGTTGGTTTTGGTCATCTAAATGTTGAAGTGGCTCAGATTTGTTGGATGTCTGGATTTCTGGTGGTTGTGTTTGACGAAGTTTCTTTTTTTCCCCTGCTTCTGCCTATCTGAACCCAGCTGTTTCGACTCTCTTCCATCTCCCTGATGGCTTTCAGTCTGCTAGGGGTGTAGACTTCCATGAATTGTGGGTGTGTCAGTGTGACAGAGATCGAATGAGTCTTAGTGTTAGATCTCCCTCTCGACCTGTGAGAGCACGGTGTACGAGGAACAGAGTACCCTTAATGAAATGGCACGACAATTTATTCCGTAGGGTAGATGGAAGTCGGTCAGTTCGGAAGGGGGCGGAGCTATGGCACCCGAGCTCAGTGACCCAGACGGTAAGCGGCGTGGCATCCGAGGACTGGAGGAGCGGATGCGCTCGTTAACCTCGGGGTCATGGGCGAGGGTATAAATAGGGGCATGGCTTGAGTGATCTGTTCCTTTGCATATGGTTAAATTATATAACCAAGAAGGAGCCCAGACAGGAATCGACCGTGAGTGTTTCGTGTCTGTATCCTAACACTGTGTGTCTTGTGTGTTGTTTTTCTCACTAAAGATTACTGAGCACGATCCGGAGCTGCAGCCGCAGGCCAGCTAAAAAACCCGGACTTCACCACTCACCTTTTCACTACCGAACTGTCTTTTTGTTTGCACCTTTAGCACTTGAATCACGCACTGTCTTTGTGTTTGTGTTTAGTGTGGGTGTCTGAACGGGACTTTGGGGTTGCGGGTCAAACCCGTAGATTATAAATAGAAGTGATACACGCCGCTGTATCACTTCCAGCACTATTATTATTTACAGGTTTTGCCTTGAGGCTCTGGACATTTATTAAATTAAATAAACACCCTTGCACCTGTACCAACGTTTGTCTGTGTGATTATTCTGCACTGCACTCACCTGCATCGTCATTACCACTTTGCCCACACGTGGTGTCAGAAGTGGATGGACTACGCACTGTCGGCGCTGCTGGAGCAGCTGGACAGCAGACGGGAGGTGGAGGAAAGACGGAGAGAGGAGAGGTACACTGCGCTGATCGAGAGGGTCGGGCTGGCAATACCTCCCACAGCATCAGCGAACGCAGCTTCATAGCGCCCAAAGCAAGGACGCATAAAATGACGGATGGATGATGATCCAGAAGCATACCTGGTGGCATTTGAGCGGCTGGCTACCACCGCGTCATGGCCCCGACAGTTCTGGGCAAGCCAGCTGGGACCCTGCCTGATTGGGGAAGCGCAGGCAGCCTACCAGGCGATGGGGATGATGACGCCGCTCAATATGACCTGGTAAAGCTGGCTATTCTCCGCCGCTTAACATTACGGAGGAAACGCACCGAGTGAGGTTCAGGGAGTACAGGAGGTCCCCGAACGTCGCCCCAGGGTGGTCGCGCAGAAAGCTCTGTGACCACATGATACACTGGCTCACCCGGCGCTTAAAACAACTGCCCAGATGGGGAGGCCATCGCCATTGAGCAGTTTTGTCATGTGGTCGGCGCCGAGACCCAAGGATGGATACGGGCGCCACAACCCCCGACACCCTGGAACAGGCAGTCAAGCTCGCTGAGGACTTCGAGGACTCCCTGGTATCCGCCCAGACCGGGCTACTCACCCCGCTACCTCAACGGAGCGGCCGAGCCCCACCTCCTCTCTCTGCTCCACCAACCCCACCACCAGGACCGTTCAACGACCTCCGAGAGCACCAACCCCAATGGGCGACCTTGCCTCCTCTTCATGGAGACCAAGGTTGGCCCCAGCTGGGGTAGAGGTGCTGCCCCGCCCCGTTGCCATACCAGCAGCGGGACAGACCATTTAACACTGTGCCCTCCTTTCCCCCCTACCTGTTTTAGGTGCCGCCAGCCGGGACATCAGGCTAGGGTCATGCCCATCTGCGATGGAGTGTGACGGGCCGCCTGTAATCTGGCATCTGAAGCGGGTAAGCGAGGGAAAAATGGTCGGAGGGGCCTTGTATTGTTAAGGTGATTTTTGGAAATGTGAAAACCCATGCATTAGTGGACACAGGGTGTGGTCAGACCTTAATTAGAGCATCTCTTTAGGCGGTATGGTGTGGCAGCCACAAGGTCAGGTGGCGATCTCCTGTATCCATGGAGACACGGCAACATACCCCACAGTAAAAGCATATTTTATCGGTCGGTCCGATTAAACGTTCCCTGGTAGTTGGGGTAGCGGAAAGGTTACCACATCCCGTTATTCTGGGTCGGACTGGCCCAACTATAAAGATTTATTGAAATTAAGGAAGTCCCGCCATACACGCAAATGTGGCAGAAAAAGTAGAAGGGGAAATGATTGGTAATGTTTTTCCCTTTCAAGCGAAATGTTCTCTCCCCTATTCCGCCGAAAAAAAAAACAAAGAGAGAAGGCTGCGGAAATGGGAGGGAGCGTTAATGAGACAAGGCTGGGGGCTGGTGGGAGCCTGTTATAACGGTGAAAAACGTCAGTCGAAGGGGGTCGAACGCAGTGTGACCGAGAGGGCGAGGTTACTGGGCCATCAAGGGCAGATGTTACTCCGCCCGCTCAATATACCGGACATGTGGCACTCAAATGTGAACCTAGTGTGGGAGCAGAACAATGACCCATCACTGGTGCACATTTGGGGACAGGTCCGTCCATTGAAGGTAAGGATGTTGAAGGCGCTGGGGCACTAGTATTTCCACACTTCATTATCAAGGGCAATTACTATATAGGGTAAACCTGGCGCGGGCACAGGACATCCTGTAACACAATTATTGGTTCCCCGTCTTGTCGACTGGAGGTCATGAGGCTGGCGCATGATATCCCTTTTGCGGGCACCGAGTTGACAAGACAAGGAACGGATATTGGCTCGATTCTTTTGGCCAGGTCTTTATAAGGAAGTGTCGAAATATGTAGCCACATGCCCAGACTGCCAGCGAGTAGCGCCGGGTCGAGAAGCGCCCGCCCCTTTGGTCCCACTGCCGATTATTTCCACCCCTTGAACGCATCGCAGTGGACATAGTCGGCCCTTTGCTACCTTCTGACTCGGTATACGATATCTTAGTGGTGGTAGATTACGCAACGCGATACCCAGAGGCAGTTCCATTGAGGTCCACTAGTGCTGCTGCGATAGCCAAAGAACTAGTGCAGATTATGGCAAGAGTAGGGATCCCCAACGAGATATTGACTGATCATGGAACTAATTTCTTGTCAAATACGCTACAGCAGGTATATAAATTACTAAAAATACGCCCCATCAGAACGTCGGTTTATCATCCACAGACGGACGGATTGGTGGAACGTTTCAATCAGACTCTAAAGGCGATGCTGAGACGATTTGTGAATCAAGAGCAAAAACATTGGGCATCGCTTCTTCCCTACCTCCTTTTTTTTTACAGTGAGAGGGTGCCGCAGAGTTCGACAGGGTTCTCCCCTTCGAGCTCTTGTTGTACGACACAGCCTCGCGGGCATTCTCGATCTGTTGAGAGAGGGGTGGGAGGAGCACAAAGGCTCGTCCCAAAAATGTAGTGCAGCATGTGCTCCTACTGAGAGATCGCCTAGATTTGGTCGGTCGTTTGGCCCAAGACAATCTCAGATCGGCTCAGCATCGACAACAGCAGCATTACAATCAAAATGCATTAATCCAAACTTTTTCGCCTGGAGACAAGGTAATGCTGCTACTTCCCCATCGGAATCAAACTATGTGCTAAATGGCAAGGGCCATATGAGGTGATTCGGGCTATAGGAAAGGTGAATTACTTAAATTAAACAGCCCGATCGCCAGAATAAGAAAGAAATTTATCACATAAATTTATTAAAGCCCTGGCAGGCAAGAGAGGTGTTATTCATAGCCCCAGGCAATATAGAGGATGATTTAGGGCCCGAGCTAGAACCCTCTAGCACAAAGAACATTTCGATGGGGGAACAGTTACTTCCTGATCAGCAACGTGAACTACGCAGGTTAATTGAGGAATTTAGCGATGTTTTTTCTAACACGCCCGGTAGAACTAACCTTGCTGAATATGACATTATCTCTCCCCAGGTGTCACAGTGCGAGAGAGACCTTACCGATCCCGGAAAGTCGACGGAGTGGCGTTCGCAAAGAGGTATGGGACATGCTCGAACTTGGGGTGATTGAGCCTTCCAGGAGCGAGTGGTGCAGTCCAATTGTGATAGTGGCCAAAAGGACGGCACCAACCGCTTCTGCGTTGATTTCCGCAAGGTAAACGCTATTGCCAAGTTTGATGCGTATCCCATGCCTCGGGTCGACGAACTTCTAGATAGACTGGGGACGGCGAGGTTCATCTCCACTCTGGATCTGACGAAGGGATATTGGCAGATCCCGTTAACTCGTAGTTCTAGAGAGAAAACCGCATTTTCAACACCAGAGGGGCTGTTTCATTTTACAACCATGCCGTTTGGGTTACATGGTGCGCCTGCTGCCTTCCAGAGACTGATGGACCAGGTTTTACACCCACATCGTGAATATGCGGCAGCGTATATTGATGATGTGGTCATTTACAGCTCCACCTGGCGAGAGCATTTGGCTAGGATCACAGCCGTCCTTCAGTCTCTAAGGGCAGCCCGGCTGACAGCTAACTTCGAAAAATGTGCGTTTGCCAAAAAAGAAACACAATATTTGGGATTTGTAATGGGGAATGGCAGGGTGAAACCCGTTGTCTCCAAGGTCCAGGCCTTGGTAGACGCGGCAATCCCCAAAACCAAGGCTCAAGTGAGGTCGCTACTGGGGTTAGCCGGTTATTACCGCCGCTTTATCCCCGAGTATGCCACAGTGGTTAATCCCTTAGTTGACCTCACCAAAAAGAGCGCACCAAATTCAATTAAATGGTCAGAAGAATGTCAGGGGCGTTTAATACTGTTAAGCAGAGACTTTGCCAGGCCCCTGCTCTCATCACTCCAGACTTCACTAAGAGATTCATCCTCCACACCATGCTTCGGATGTCGGTTTGGGTGCAGTCCTGTCTCAAATGGTAGGCGGAGTAGAACACCCTGTTCTGTACATAAGTAAAAAAATGCTCCTCGAGAGGCGCAACTACTCCGTCGTCGAAAAAAAGAGTGTTTGGCCATTAAATGGGCTACTCACTCTTTAAGATACTACCTGCTGGGACACTCATTTGATCTTGTCACTGACCACGCCCCACTCAAGTGGTTAAGCACAATGAAGGACAGCAATGCCCGGATAACTTCGGTGGTATCTGGCATTGCAGCCCTTCATGTACCATATGGTACACCGTATGGGGAAAGACCACCAAAATGCGGATTATTTTTTCCCGGAGGGGGGAGTAATGGGAAAGGTAGGTTTAGCCGAGTGTTCCTTCGGCTCCACTATGAGCGGTGGGATATGTGACAGAGATCGAATGAGTCTTAGTGTTAGATCTCCCTCTCGACCTGTGAGAGCACGGTGTACGAGGAACAGAGTACCCATAATGAAATGGCACGACAATTTATTCCGTAGGGTAGATGGAAGTCGGTCAGTTCGGAGGGGGGCGGAGCTATGGCACCCGAGCTCAGTGACCCAGACGGTGGCGGCGTGGCATCCGAGGACTGGAGGAGCGGATGCGCCGTTAACCTCGGGGTCATGGGCGAGGGTATAAATAGGGGGCATGGCTTGAGTGATCTGTTCCTTTGCATATGGTTAAATGATATAACCAAGAAGGAGCCCGTATTGTGGAATCGACCGTGAGTGTTTCGTGTTCGTGTCCTAACACTGTGTGTCTTGTGTGTTGTTTTCTCACTAAAGATTACTGAGCACGATCCGGAGCTGCAGCCGCAGGCCAGCGAAAAACCCGGACTTCACCACTCACCTTTTCACTACCGGAACTGTCTTTTGTTTGCACCTTTTAGCACTTGAATCACGCACTGTCTTTGTGTTTGTGTTTAGTGTGGGTGTCTGAACGGGACTTTGGGGTTGCGGGTCAAACCCGTAGGATTATAAATAGAAGTGATACACGCCGCTGTATCACTTCCAGCACTATTATTATTTACAGGTTTTGCCTTGAGGCTCTGGACATTTATTAAATTAAATAAACACCCTTGCACCTGTACCAACGTTTGTCTGTGTGATTATTCTGCACTGCACTCACCTGCACGTCATTACCACTTTGCCACAGTCAGCTACTCAAGCTCCTGTTGCTGTCTCATTTCCTCCAGCTCCTTTTCCTGCAGACTGGATCATTCGGCACTTTACACAAACTTGGTTGAGCTCTGTTGGGTTTTCTCGGATTTCCCACATCATGCAGTTTTCACAGATTACTGGCTTGAAGACCATGTTGTAATTTTTTTT
This sequence comes from Huso huso, assembly GCA_036884735.1. Classification (NCBI taxonomy): domain Eukaryota; kingdom Metazoa; phylum Chordata; class Actinopteri; order Acipenseriformes; family Acipenseridae; genus Huso; species Huso huso. Next base: position 53,869,710 of record CM072665.1, on the reverse strand, counting down.
TTTTTTGGAAGTTTAGTTTAGCTTCTGCAGCTTTCAACCTGCTTCTAACTGGTCTGTACTTGTCCACAACTGTACTTCTCCCACGATGTCGCTTCCACATGCTGGCGCCGCGTGTGTTGTTATTGTTTATTTGTATTTATGACGGCGAGGCACCGTGTGTTTATTTGTATTTATTTAAAAATGTATTTACGGCGTATCCGTGTTTTGTTTTAAAAAAAAAATTTGTGGGAATGCGTGACTGTCAGCTGGTGATTATTGAATTAGCTGGCAGTCACGCATAGTAATGCTGCCTGTGCAGACTGTGTCCAAGGGGTAATGAGAGAATTGATAGCCAGTTAACCCCTCGGCAAGGATATAAAGGACCTGCTGTTTAAGCTGCAGGGGGTGGGTGTATGAGGAGCGAGAGTGGAGAGAGCGAGGAGAGAAAAAGGAAACAAAAAAAAGATACAGGAACAGTGAAGGCTACAGCCCAGCCTGACCTGTATGTATTATTTATTATTTTGTGTTCGTGATTTGTTTTATTTAAAATATTTATTTTGCTCTGCGAGCACAGTTTTTCTGTTTGAACTTTTTATTTATTTTTGTATTATTTAAATAAAACGGTGCAGCCACGTCTTTCTTTTGCTTAAAACTGCAGACTTCGAGTCAGTATTTTTCCTGTCCCTGCTTCTGTCTGACGTCACCACCCAGCCATCCTGCCACAGGGCCTTTGGTTGATGTTTGGACGATGCGTTTTGAAACTAAGCATAGTTTTTTCAAAAATATTGTGCATCATACACACAATTTCATAAAACATTTTACTTACTTTTGCCACAAATCATCAACTTATGCTAGCATATTACTTTGACATGCCTACCTTCTTGAAACCTCCACTGGAATTTGGGAATATATCAATGGTAACAGACATTTTGGAAAAATCTGTGAAACTAGCAATAGAGCAGAAATATAAAGATCTGACTGCTGTATCCCTTGCCACCAGAGCTATCTTGAATGGAACAAACTATTTGGAAGGGATGTTTGTGTCTGTGAGAACCACTAGTGGTCTGCCGGACTTTGCCAAAATTCTTAAAGTATTAATAGTGGCCAACAAAGCATCATTTATTATTGAACAGTTTTCGGCATGGTACATAGAGCACTTGAGGTCTTATGAGCTCACAAGAAAGCCTTCCACTGGGATACTAGTTGTAGAGCCACATGAACTGAACGACCATTATCCATTGTCTCCAACACCATAAAAGGAAGACTTATGGTAACACCAAAGAAATATTTACTTCATTAGCAGGTAGGTGCAATATTGTATTTGCCACAATTCGTTTTGAACCTTATCCCAAGCATACTTTTTAGCTAACTAATATATATATATATATATATATATATATATATATATATATATAGCTCAAAGATCCAGCTGCCCAACGTTTCGATATGTTGTACATATCTTTCTCAAGGAGCCTGTGTTTGAATCAAAACATTGGATATATATCTGTATATATATATATATATATATATATATATATATATATATATATATATATATATATAGCAAGATGGGCTGAATGGCCTCCTCTCGTTTGTAAACTTTCTTATGTTCATATGTTCTATCTATATATATATATATACAGCTCTGGAAAAAAATTAAGAGACCACTGCAAAATTATCAGTTTCTCTGGTTTTTTTACTATTTATAGGTATGTGTTTGGGTAAAATGAACATTTTTGTTTTATTCTATAAACTACTGACAACATTTCTCCCAAATTCCAAATAAAAAAAATATTGTCACTTAGAGCATTTATCTGCAGAAAATGACAACTGGTCAAAATAACAAAAAGATGCAGTGTTGTCAGACCTCGAATAATGCAAAGAAAATAAGTTCATATTCATTTTAAACAACACAATACTAATGTTTTAACTTAGGAAGAGTTCAGAAATCAATATTTGGTGGAATAACCCTGATTTTCAAGTACAGCTTTCATGCGTCTTGGCATGCTCTCCACCAGTCTTTCACATTGATGTTGGGTGACTTTATGCCACTCCTGGCGCAAAAATTCAAGCAGCTCGGCTTTGTTTGATGGCTTGTGACCATCCATCTTCCTCTTGATCACATTCCAGAGGTTTTCAATGGGGTTCAGGTCTGGAGATTGGGCTGGCCATGGCAGGGTCTTGATCTGGTGGTCCTCCATCCACACCTTGATTGACCTGACTGTGTGGCATGGAGCATTGTCCTGCTGGAAAAACCAATCCTCAGAGTTGGGGAACATTGTCAGAGCAGAAGGAAGCAAGTTTTCTTCCAGGACAACCTTGTACTTGGCTTGATTCATGCCAAAGCTGCCCGATTCCAGCCTTGCTGAAGCACCCCCAGATCATCACCGATCCTCCACCACATTTCACAGTGGGTGCGAGACACTGTGGCTTGTAGGCCTCTCCAGGTCTCCGTCTAACCATTAGACGACCAGGTGTTGGGCAAAGCTGAAAATTGGACTCATCTGGGGTGCTTCAGCAAGGCTGGAATCGGGCAGATTTGTCTTTGTGAAGGACGCATGAATCAAGCCAAGTACAAGGTTGTCCTGAAGAAAACTTGCTCTTCTGCTCTGACAATGTTCCCCAACTCTGAGGATTGGTTTTTCCAGCAGGACAATGCTCCATGCCACAGCCAGGTCAATCAAGGTGTGGATGGAGGACCACCAGATCAAGACCCTGTCATGGCCAGCCCAATCTCCAGACCTGAACCCCATTGAAAACCTCTGAATGTGATCAAGAGGAAGATGGATGGTCACAAGCCATCAAACAAAGCCGAGCTGCTTGAATTTTTGCGCCAGGAGTGGCATAAAGTCACCCAACATCAATGTGAAAGTCTGGTGGAGAGCATGCCAAGACGCATGAAAGCTGTGCTTGAAAATCAGGGTTATTCCACCAAATATTGTTTTGTGAACTCTTCCTAAGTTAAAACATTAGTATTGTGTTGTTTAAAAATGAATATGAACTTATTTTTCTTTGCATTATTCGGAGGTCTGACAACACTGCATCTTTTTTTTTGTTATTTTGACCAGTTGTCATTTTCTGCAAATAAATGCTCTAAATGACAATATTTTTATTTGGAATTTGGGAGAAATGTTGTCAGTAGTTTATAGAATAAAACAAAAATGTTCATTTTACCCAAACACATACCTATAAATAGTAAAACCAGAGAAACTGATAATTTTGCAGTGGTCTCTTAATTTTTTCCAGAGCTGTATATATATATATTGTGAGGAAAGGGTAGTGTCGCCTTTAAGAAATGGCGGCGCTAAGGGAGAAACTACACAACCCAGAAATCCGAGTGCCAATTAATTGGGTGGGGTTTCTGGGTTTATAAAGAAGCAGGGCAGAGCCATAGGGGAGAGAAGTGGGGAACACGTCCCGTTGTCCTACAGGAAAGTAGCGCAAAACTCCAGTGTGTTGAAAAAAAAACATCGCAGCAAAGTTATCGCTTGTGTTAAAATATAGTCGGCGTTTAATTTAAACAAAGCGCGATTTTTCCTCTTGTTGAGGTAGCCTTTTGTTTGTAAAAGTTTATTTATTTTCTTTTGTCGGGGTGCTATTTGAAGATATTGTACTCCTTAGCAATTTAAAAGAGACCTGCGGTGTTCTGCGCTGTGCGGTTGTGCGCCGTCACAACAGTAGTGTGTTGTGCTATATGCTTTATAACCCGGAGGGGTATTGGTTATTTACGTGTTGCAGAGACAGTAAATAATAACCAGAAAGAACGGATTTGTGAGACTGGAAGTGCAAGACATTGTTTATTATAACACAGACACAAGACACTTTGCATATGGTTAATACAGGGAAAATGGACACTGGCTTTTAGAAGGAATACAATTTGCTTCCGTGGACGACAGGGAGTTGGCTGCAGGAGTTTCTTCTCCACAGCCCGGATATAACTTGTTCTACCTTTGTTCACTTCTTTGGACATCTGGGGTCATCTCTATTATGTTCCTGGAATTCTTCTTTAAAAGCGGATCCATTCTGTACTTACCTGTGTTCCAGGACAACTCCAGCAGAGGGAGCCTGTCTTGTACTTTCTTGTGTTACAGGACTACTCCAGCAGAGGGAGTCTGTTGGATAGTTACCTGTGTGGTGGAACTACTCCAGCAGAGGGAACTCAGCCTGCACTTACCGGTGACCCAGGACAGCTCTAGGGAAGAGAGTTGACCCTGTTCTAACCCGCGGACTGACTCACTTCAGGTCGAAGGATCCTTGGACTACTCTTCATCTCCACGTCTTGACGTAGCTTAGAGAGGGTTGAAGAAGTGAGTTAGTCAGTGGCCCGTACAGGGCGAGAACTTTGATAGAAACTGCTTATTAATGTAAATATTGTAAATAAAACATACTTGCCTGCAAACGTATCGAGTCTGTGCCAGTTGGTGGAACGGGAAAGCAGAGGTTCAGCAGCACTTGGCTACTCGATCCGTTACAATATATATATATATATAGATACATATATATATATATATATATATATATATATATATATTAAAAATCTGATTTTTTAATCTATCATGAGAATATTGTATTGCAGTTACCATAAACATTAATTTGATTTTGTATTAAATAGTATTCTAAACAAAACTAATTCAACAAAGAGAGTGGAATGTTTTTTTTCTCTTTTTCATATATTGCTAAGTAAACAATGTTACCAGGGTGTTTATCATCCTTTTCTGAAAACTTGAAACCTAAGACCATTTGCAAAACTTTATAATGACAGTTCATAAACTTTATCCTGGGTTAATCTAAAAATAATTCATTAAAAAACTTCCTAAAATAAAAATTGGTGGGGGGGTTGTCAACCTTCTTTTAATTGTTTTTATTGTAATTGTTTATTCCACAGTCACAAGCTTTGTCAGCCAACAAGATGTTGTTCCAAGTTGATAACAGATGACATCCGGAAAATTTACATAGACAGTCTCCCAGAAACCGTAGATAAACATCATGCAGTACTGAAGGACAAACTTCAGCTACAGCAAGACTTTATACTACAATATGAAGACCCAGATTTTGGTAATGAGCTGTGTAACTTGACTAACATTTCAGATGTACCAGCAGAGAAGGCAACACTGAAAGTAATTTTCAATTCGTTACCAGTCAGATCTTTCAGACTTTACCCTGGACACAGCCAGTATTTCTTCATCACCATCAGCAAGTGAGTCATACTCAGTAAATGTAAACAACCACTCACAGCAATGGCTTGCCACATTCATCATACCGAGCTTCTCATATGATGTTGAATATAGACTCAGACAAGGAAATGGGGCACATGAAAAGGATGGTTCCCTTTTGACCATTTCTAGAGATATGAAGATGGAGATTCTGGACAAAATTGCTGACGCTATCTATACATATAAAGCATATCCATCCAATGAAGAAATGGAAACTTTGACACAAAAGCATCCATGTCTTAAAGAGTCTGGATCTACTACAGGTTGGTATGGTTGGAAAATCAGTTTTAAATTCAAAATGGGCAATTTCCGTCAACAACTGCAAATGGCAGGATGTAGAGAAGTTAACCGTGCAAAGAGGCAGTCTATTTGGAAGTATGTCTTAAAACATTGAAAAGTTAGTTAAATAGACTGATTGTTATAAATGATAGTTCTTCTAAGAAATTCAATCTGTGTTTTACTGCATTAAATATTTCACAATGAATAGAAGGGTTATTCTTACAAACTGGCTGCAAAACCAGGTGTATATCTTTTAAAAAATACATAACAGAAGATTATAATCACTGTAAAGAAGAAAAGCCATTCTTTGATGATTTTTTAAAAGATATACACCTCGGACATGGTTTTGCAGCCTGTTGGTGAGAATACCAACACCCAGAACCTGAGTTCGTTTAGCAAATGTTTTTACTTTTTTCTTGGGTGACTTGAGAATACTGCACTTCAGGGTTGTTGGGAACCCCATCTTATTCTTATTCTCATTCTCTCTCTCTCTCTCTCTCTCTCTCTATATGTATTATAACTTTCATTCTATTTTTTTTTTGCCACAAGCTTATCTCCTTTGGCAATGTGCCCCAACCCTGTGTGTATTTTTGTGTTTTATGTTGTATGTTGCGTGTGTTAATGTTGGTACACGGGATATAATGTGGGTAATGAGCACGAGTGTTTAAAACGTATAATTGTATTTAGGCACGGGGATTGCACTTCACGTGCATTTAAAGTATTTAATATGTGAGCACGGGGTTGCGCAGAATTAGTTCACGGGCTGGGATTCAAGTCAATAGTTGATTAGTAATTGAATCCCGGTGTTACAACAAATTCAGTGCCCCCCTAGGATTCATGTGCCCCCGATGGATGTGCGCATGCGCTTGCAGCAAACCTTGCTATCTGCCAACGGGAGCGTGTGATTTCTCGCTCACGACGCAAAGCGCGTAATTTGTCATTGCAATCCACTAGACTGTAGAGCAGCGCCTGCTGCAATGTGAACGTGCGGTCTGCTGCAAACGGGAGCGAGTTTATTGCTTCTGGACGGAAAATGTTTGTGTAAGCTTGTGATTTCGGCGATTCTACATCCAGAATAGATTGTTAAAATACAGTAACAACAACAACAACAACTATATATTGTGTTTCTTCAAATGTGTATAAATGAGCTAGTTACTTACTCTTATTAGGACTGAAGTATTGTATGTACTCTTACTATATTGTGATTATCGAACTGTACATGTATATGTTTTAAAGTTGCTCTGACGTTATTGTATATTTTATCTGCTCTTACTGTATTGTGAAATATGTATATTTTGTGACAAAAAGAAGAAAAACAACAACAAAACTGAACTTGAGAGGAGATTATAATTATTTCCAGGGGCACCGTTTTTCAAAGTTGCCCTGGAATATTTGGTGTCCCCGCTGTAAATTAAGCAGGAGCTTGCCAAAAAATACCAAACTTATACTGTTAGTGTGTCTCTCTCTCACCTGCATGCTAAATAGATTTGTGTCAATCTGGTGTGCATTTGCTCTCAATAAACAAGGGGCACCATTTTTTCCAGGGGCACAGTTTTTTGCAGTCGCCCTGAAATATTTGGTGTCTCCTCTGTAAATCAAGCATCGCTCGCATCTAGTGTGCATCGGCCTGACGCGTCTAGTGTGGATCGGCCTTTATAAACGTCATCTGTTGTTTTTTTTTTATTTCACAAAAAACTGACCTACTGACAGTGTTGTGAGGAGCGTGCAGTAGCAGAAAAGAGTCTGGAAACTTGTACATAAATACTTTAGTTTATTTCTCATTGAAGAACATATTTTTCTTTTAAAATATTACTTGGTACTGTTTTTTGTCTGTTAATATTTAAGTGAGAAGTTTCTTTTTATTTGTTTTATTCAGGAATTATTTCTTAAATTATTAAGTCACACCCGTGACGAGGACAAAAGAAACAGGGTAAGTAAAAATATATATATAAGTACAATTTTTCAATTATAATTCGATTTTTAATGTTTGATTTCCATATGAAATATTGAGAGAAGAAAAGTGTATTATGTTAATTTATCAAATGAACAGCAGGGCATTGCGACGTATTCGATTGTATAATGATGAGTGTAGCAAATGTATTAAAAACCTATTTTAACCCTTTTGATCTATTCATCTTAACGAAGATTATGGATCCAACAATGTACAGGGAAATATTACTGTACAAGACACGGGGAAAATACCCCGAGAAGTCCACGAAGGGGGAAAAATTCATCATCCGGAGGCGTGCAGGACAATATGTGGTTCAAGGTAATTCAAAGCTTGGATGGGTTGCAAATGGCTATAAATTCAAATTAAATTAAATTTCACAAAACCCCAAATTGTATAGCTAACTTATCTGGAGATGTGGTGGTGGCTCTATTTGCCAAATAAATAATAGGCTAATATTATTTTTGTCGCTTTACAGTGTTGATGACCATTCGTTTCATGTTCATGTGTATTTTTTGTTTACGACTGTAAGTCGCCCTGGGTAAGGGCGTCTAAGAAATAAATAATAATAATAATAATAATAATAATATTCGGTAATGTCTAAGGTATCTTCACTACAACGAAAACATAATTAGCCAACGTAACTTATTTTCAGCAACAGATGCTACTGTAATCGTATTAGCCTAATATATTGTTGGATAGCTGTATATTAACTTTGTAGTTCACCAAACCTTTCGTTTAACAAAACTCAGATATTCATCCCTAGTAACCTATCTCAACTAGAAAAAAGCAGACATGGCTAACTACAGGACTACAGTTGAAAATCACTGCCATAGCTGAATATGTGTTTACAACCGCGTCTACATGTTTTTTTTCTTATTATTTTCTTTTGTTTATTAGACGGCGAGCTCTATTATATACATAAGAAGGCTACAGAGCCATCAATAAAGGTGAAGGTGGTCAAAGGCGCTGAAGAGGCAGACAGTCTCTTCCTGGAATTTCATGCAAGTGCTATAGGGGCACACTGTGGCCAACACAGAACTAGAGAGGCAGTTTCCTCCAGATATTACTGGCCTGGAATGAGTTCCGATATTGATAATTGGGTGAGTGCTTTTTGATGGGTGTACATGACCCACACCAGTATCCAATACAATAACTAGAGAGGTCAATCGGTTTTTGGTTATAAAAATAAATAAATCAAAAGGAAGTTTAAACAACAGCTCAACTGAGTTTTCTTAACATTGAAAAATCTTACACTGTGTGAAAGTTTAAAAACATTTTTATGCAAGTGCCATAATGTTAGAGGCTATGAGACTGACACCAGCTGTTTGCTAGATACCTGGTAACATTTCATTAAATTAACAAAAATATTTTCCAATAATTCAGTTTGGTATCATAATATGAAAGCGACACACGATGTGAGTAATCATGTGTTTAGACTAGTATTCAAATATATATAGTTTTTTTTACTATGAATGTTCATGTTATTTTGCCTTCAAGGGCAATATTATAGTTGTATGAATACAAACAAGAAAGCTTTTCAGTAGAGTTTATATACTAATAAAATATCAATTTAAGTTTTTCATATTTTAAAATACCACAGAACTACATCAATCAGGTTTTCAAAATGGTCTTGATTAACTTGATGCATTAAACATTCTTTTTGATCGCTCTAGTCCAACAAAGACTGTTGAGATTGTTCCTAGTTCATTTGTAGTCTAACAAAAATATAAACTCAGAGCAACAACACTATTTTAAGAGTAACTGCAAGTAGCATATTAGCACATTACTAAAAAGACTAAAAGACTAGACTGAGAGCCCCAAAAATGATACATCACTTATTTCTTATCTGGAAAAAAAATTAGTCCTTAAAACCATAAACACTGAATAGTGCTTTCACATGGGAAATCAGTGTTTATGAAAAATCATGGATGTCATTTGAAAGACAGAAGTTAAAATGTTTTTTGTTTTTTACCCAATTGTTTTCTCCGCCAATTTTTCCTGTTTTCTCCCCAATTTGGAATACCCAATTGACCCCATTAACCTTGGCTCACGGCTGCAACCCCCTGCTCCAATCCAGGAGGGATGAAGACGTGCTACATGCGTCCTCCGAGATGTGAGCCGTCAGCCATCCTACTTTTTTCACACCACGAGCTCAGAACCTAGGCAGGGAAACCCATAGCGGTGATTGGAGGACTGGCGCTGGTCTCTCCGCCCCCATCTCCAAGCTCGCGGGCGCCTGGTCAGCCACAGGGGGGTGCTGAAGAGCGGTGAGCCGAGCAAGCTAATGCCGACTCCCCCCTCCCAACCCTGGGGCAGCGCTCGGCCAATTATGCGCTGCCCCTGTGAGCTCCTGTCCTCAACCGGCGAGGAAACGAATCGGGTATAAACCTGGGTTGAAGAGCGCACCCTGCAGTCCGAGCAGGGGCCTTTACCGGATGTGCCACTCGGGAGCCCCGATGAAGTTAAGATGTTTTTTAAGTAAATAATGCATTATTTCCTATGCTTTCAATTTATCTGCAGGTTACACAGTGCCCTAAATGTCAGGGGAAGAGGACCACTATAAAACTAGAAGAAAAATTCACTCCCATTGTTGTACGTCTTCAGTTGTATTTGACATTATATATTTTCTTTAACCATTTTTTTTCTTACAGCCACATTATCCTCACATTATAATTTCTTACATTTCCTGTAGGTCAAGGAACCATGGGAGCTTCTAGGAGTGGACCTTATTAGTAAATTGAGCAAGACCCCAAATGGCAACCAATAAATTTGCGTACTGATTGATTACTTTACCAAATGGGTGGAGGCCTTCCCCATTTCCTCCAAATCTGCAGAGGATGTCACAATGTGCATAGTAAAGTCCTTTTACACTTTTGGAGCTCCTAAAAGGATTTTAATGGACCAAGGGAGAGAATTCATTAATCAGGTGTATATCTGGTCTTCACTACTTCTAAATGTTTACTTTACATGATCTCTGTAATTGTATGCGTTATTTCAAATTCCATAAATAATTTTAGCCGTCACCCTTATTTTATTCTGTTTTAATGTATCTAAGTTTTACAGGTATACATTTCAGTGTTGAATCTTACAAATGAAAGATATTTAAACAAAAATATTAGACATTTAAAATGTTATTTTAAGCTAAACAACTGTCAGTTTACATTAATAAGTTTGTACTGTGTTTTAACATCCACCCCCCCCCACACACACTTTCTTATCAAAAGGTCAAAGGAGTTTGTGAACTCCTGAATATAAAATGGAGCCTCTGCTCACCTTACCACCCTCAAACGAATGGTTTGGTGGAAAGAATGAATGGCACCATATAGAGGTAAGAGTGATTTAACTGTAATTTTGAAGCATGATATTGAACACACACAACATCAATAATCCCACAACTTCCACCACCAATTTGTGATTAGCTATCCATGAGAATATAAGCATTGTTTTCATTTGCCATCAGTTGCCCAAATATTTGGAGATTTGGAAAAATATATTTTGCCCTGTCCTAAAAAGTTATAATGTGATGCAATGTGTTTAGAGTTGTCAGTTATGTAAAATGTAAATAAGAACTGAAAAAAAAATATTCTACACTGTTTATTTTCAGAACTCTAAGCAAACTTTGCCAGCAGAAGCCAGAGACCTGGGACACATATCTGGATGTGGTTATTTTTGGGCTTAGGACCAAAAAACAGTTGACCACACGTCATTCACCATATTTTATCATGTTTGGACGAGAGGCCCGCTACCCCTCTGAAGTTCCAGAATCTTATGAGGTAGGTTTACATTTGTAAATGTTAGTTGATTTGCTTTACTTGATCAGTTATAATATTTGGTATCCATTGTAATGTACGTGTTAATGTTAAACGTTTTTAGATTTCATTCAGTCTGCTTTGTAACGAAGACATTGTTTGCTCTGTTTCTTTATTATTATTATGGTTGTTTCCAACCTCTTCTTTGTAAACTCATCTCCTCCTACAGTTTTGTACCTATCAACATACAATTCAGCATACTAGTACTATATATTTTACTAGTATTATTTAACATAAGGTTTCAATTAAATCATCATTTAAAAATGCAAACACAATTGTATGTTTTTGCAACCTTATGTTGCAGCAGTATTTGCTGTTCTCTGTAGCATTGTCATCAGCAAGTTTAAATAATTTATTAATGATAGCCTGTAACAGGGCGGGCGCCCTGTACAGGGTTTGTTTATTTTAGAACGGGGTTTCCCCCTCCGCCCCTGTGTTATTTTGTATTTGATTATTATTGTATTATGATTTAGTTAGTGTATTTAATATGATGGCAAAACGCTGCGGGTTTTGTTGTTTTGTTTATAGAAGTGACGGCGTAGCCGTTTGTTTGTTATTATTTAGTAGTGTGGATGGGAAGCCCCATCCACACAGTATTTAGAAAACTCGTGCAGACGGTGGCCATCTCCCGAATTAATTAGGTGATTTAATTTGTTGCTAATCGGGAGATGGCCACCTGTATAAAAAGCCTGCAGCTCTCCAGCTCGGGGTTGGGTGTTTAAGAGGAGGAACGAGAGCGGAGAGAGAGAGCGCGAGCAAAAACGAAACTAAATTAAAAACTCTAGGAACAGTGAAGGCAATTGCTCAGCCTGACCTGGGTTTTGTTTATATTTTGTGTTCGTGGTTATTTTTGTTTACCCTTTTATTTTGCTCTGTGAGCACAGTGTTTTTGTTTGAATATTTTATTTATTTTTGTTAAATAAAACGGCGCCGCCTTTAACTGCAGTACTTGCCTGGTGTCAGTATTTTTCCCATCCCTGCTTCTGTATGACATCACCGCCCAGCCACCCTGTCACATAGCCATATATAAACATTAAGAAATTGTGACAGTATGGCTTGCTGTGCGCAGGTGTGGTGACGTCACGGACCAGGAACACAAAACCAAAACAAGGAATGGCGGTGCAAAACTGGAGCGCAACGGCGCTCAGGGTTTTATTAAATAATAAAACAAACAGTTCAAACAAAACAAAACAAAACACTACAAACCAAAAAGGCGCATTGGCCAAACAAACAGAAATAAACAAATAAGTATCGTGCTGGTGTAAAAACCAGCACGCTTAGCAGTTGTTTATGTTTTAATTTCTTTACCTCCTAACTCCTCACTCGTTCTCCACTCTCTAACACCCTCACCCTGAGCACAGACAGCTGCAAGCTTTTATATTCTGGCCGAGGGGTTAACTAGCTATTAATTAATTATCCTATTACCCCTCGGCCATAGTCTGGACAAGTTTAAAAAGGATGCGCGACTGTCAGCTAGTTAAATAAATTACTAGCTGATCAGTCACGCATCCTCACGAGGTTTTAAAATCAAATAATGATGACGGCTTTCGTCCGCGCTGCAAACAATAATAATACAAATAATAACAATACAGTGCACATACATATAGGGGAGGGCCACTCCGCCACAGAAATGTATATCAATATAGGTATTCCGTACATTTTTATACTTGTTCAATTTCTAATCCATCCAAAGTGCTTTCGAGAAGAGAGGTGAAAAAAATTAATAAATGTATTTGCTTCCCCCCCCAGACTATTAGTAACATTGTATTTAATGTAACAGACTTTGTAACAACATTCCAAATGTTACTACCCCTCTGGCTACAATGTTTCAGTTTCATGGAGAACAATGCAGTAACAGCTCACAACACCTTATATAACTCAGTGGTCTTTCACCTCTTCTTAAGGTAAAATGAAGTAGTGCCTTAAATGTCTATATAAATGGGATTTTGAATCAATGTATTACAAGCTATTTCAATTAACTTTTACGCAACAGTTCTTTTGAACAGTGCAATATGTGTAAGCAACATTTAAAAATAGCGCTTCACAATAGAGATGACATTTCTCCAGAAATGTCCATTGTAGTTAAACACTTATACCACATGGTGCTACAGATAAAAATGTAACAATGACAAAGAATAAAATTACCTGAGAAGAAAAAAATAAAGCCATATAATCTATACTTTCACCTCTGTAGACTCTAGTTACACTTAAAGTATACCTTTTTCAATAGGTGTACAGAACCATTGAGGACGTGCTTGGGGAAGAGGTTGTGTTTCCAGGTATAAAATTATAGGACAAAATTTATGAGACTGTGAGGGCAAATGCACAAACAGCAGTAAACAAAACAAAGAAGCGGCAGGGGCAGCAAGACACACATTCACACTAGGTGAAAAGGTACTAAGGAAGAACCGCAGGAGCCAGCAGAGGAAAGGGGGAAAAATGGATCGGGACCTTCTGGGCCCTTTCACCATTACAGCTGTACAGGGCAAAAGTGCAGATTTGACTGATGAGAAAGGAAAGGTCTTTCCAAGTATCAGCTTGGATCACTTGGTGCCCTATACAGAAGAGGTTCCTCGTGTACCACACAAAGTACTTTCTAGGGTTGCTCCTGGAATACCTGCATCTCTGGCCCCAGCTGTAGTCAGTCGAGGATCTCTGGCCCCAGCTGTAGTCAGTCGAGGATCTCCGGCCCCAGCTGTAGTCAGTCGAGGATCTCCGGCCCCAGCTGTAGTCAGTCGAGGATCTCCGGCCCCAGCTGTAGTCAGTCGAGGATCTCCGGCCCCAGCTGTAGTCAGTCCAGGATCTCTGGCCCCAGCTGTAGACAGTCCAGTTATTCTTGAGAAATGTGAGTTGTGTAAAGTTTTTCTTGCCATACAACTGTGCATATTAAATTACTCTCCATGGGTAACCTTTTTTTTGACAACACAAACCATTCACATAATATGCGAACAAACAAACTGTAATAGAACAAATACAAAATTGCAGTTCTCTGTAAGTGTACTTTTTAATGTGTCTCAAAATGTGCAAACTTTTTGCAGATGTTGAAGCAGCTTGGTCTGGGAAAGGAAGCCATGTGTTGCTGTCAAAAATTGGCCCATATAAATTATTTTATTGGGACATAGGGCACTTTGCCTCTGATAGGGAGCTTGAGAGTGAGGTATGCTGCATTCTGATTTTGTCTGAAACAAACAGAATGAATGGTTTCATATGTACTTTATGCTTTCAAGTAAGTAAAATGTATTGTATTAACTTGATTTCTTTTATTGATTTTACCTGGCACCTAGTGTGTTGAGACATAAAGGGCTATGAATAAAATAAGTTTAAAAACGAACTGCCTGCCGACTAGTCAGCATTATAAATATTTTATTTGGTATTTAGGTTTGAATATTTTTGGTTTCCTCTGCGTTCAGAGATTAAAGCAGGCATGCAAGACATATTTTAAAAGGACAAAAATACACCATCATGTATATGTACATGTTTATCCTTTTCAAGGTAATAAATGCATATATAACTGCACTGGTGAGGAGATTTAATCTTGAAGAGGACGAAAAAGCCTTCCTCATTGAATCATTCACCATGAGCAAAATATGCCGGGGCTCATATCAAACACTGAGAAAGGTACGTCAAGCCTCAGTTCAAAATACAGCACCTTGAGAATGATAAAAATCAATCAACGGATATGTTATTTTACAAAAAGAGTTTATATTGGCTACGTTATGTGCTGTTATTAATTTGTTATATCTCCATCCATTTCAGCTTGATCCCAGCAAGTACAGTTTGATTTTGGGCATTATAAATGAACATCACCACTGGACACTTGCTGTGAGTATAAGCATGAGTGGCAGAGATGGTGTGTGCTTTTGGACAATGTTATGTATGTTCGTGCATGTGCGTGATATATTAAAGTTCATTTATTTCCAGGTTATATATTCACCCCAAAAGAAGACTATTTTCTTGGATCCACTGGGAGAGTCCAAAGAAAAAGTGAGGAAGTGCCTTGAGACAACAAGGTAAATCTTTCATTTTGCCATTAATGACATTGCTGTTTCGAGACTCTTTACCAATCTATAATAATATAGCTGAGTTCCCAAACAGAATAATAAAAATGTATGTTTTATCAATGTTACATTTGGAGCATCACAAAAGTATATATTGTCTGCATGTAAGAGCATTTTCATAGACTTAATATTAACATAATACTACTAAAATTGTACATGTGTATAGTATGACAAGGTGTAGTATTGCAGGGTAAGTATGGAAGGGCAGGGTTGGTATGGCTGGGGAGAGTTTAAATGCTAAAAAATAACTTCTAGATCTTATTGCAGGGTGTGTTTCAATTTGTTTATTGTGGTCTGTGAAACATACAGGTACAATTCGTCACAAGACTTCATTTAATTACCGTTGCGTTTTGTTGTTGTTTTTCTTCTTTTTCTTATTAATTGTCTTAGCAGACGCCCTTACTCATGGCGACTTACAGTTGTCACAAAATATACATATTTCACAATACAGTAAGAGCAGATAAAATATACAATAACTTCAGAGCAACTTTAAAACATATACATGTACAGTTCGATAATCACAATATAGTAAGAGTACATACAATACTTCAGTCCTAATAAGAGTAAGTAACTAGCTCATTTATACACATTTGAAGAAACACAATATATAGTTGTTGTTGTTGTTGTTACTGTATTTTAACAATCTATTCTGGATGTAGAATCGCCGAAATCACAAGCTTACACAAACATTTTCCGTCCAGAAGCAATAAACTCGATGCCGTTTGCAGCAGACCGCACATTCACGTTGCAGCAGGTGCTGCTCTACAGTGGATTGCAATGACAAATTACGCGCTTTGCGTCGTGAGCGAGGAATCACATGCTCCCGCTGGCAGATAGCAAAGTTTGTTGCAAGCGCATGCACACATCTACCGGGGACACATGAATCCTAGGGGGCACTGAATTCGTCGTAACACCGGCACAATAGTATATATAGATGCACAATGCACTCACTCGGGGTTGTGTGTTCAGGGCAAAGGAACGGGAGACAGTGGGGCAGTTTACAAGCAAAAAACTGAAAAGAGTGACAACAGATCTCTCGCGCTTTTTTTGGTCATGACAGTTCTGCTTCTACGTTTACATGAGAGTTTATTTTAGAGAGACAATTTAGTCGTCCAAATGCAAACGACCTCATTAATAATAAAATAATGGGAGGGTTTATTTAAATATCACCAAACGCGCTGAAAAGAGATGCTGCGCAATAAAGGATATCGTTCAAATAATGCATAGGGGTTTACATGAGGCTTTACGCGCTAGGCAGAGATGAAGAGGTTACCCCCCATCTGTCTAGAATGCAAAAGTCTTGCAGTTAAAACGGTTCATGCTGCCAAGAAGAAGAAAATAATAATAGTTATTACTATTATTGTTTAGAATTAGTTGTTCTAGAAATGGTACACGTATCATTTGTACAAAAACTGACAGCACTCACCAATTCCCATTACTGCTTTTCTTATGCTTCTTATGTGGATGTAAGTTATATTTGTATAGCGACTTTCATACAACAGTGGCCTCTATACTCAAGTGTCGGTACCAAGATTTCTCAATAAGGTTGGAACGTTTAAAGAATATTTGTGATACTCGAGTCCTTCCCACATTCCGACTTTAAGGAAACAAAAAAAAGAAATACCGCAGGTTTTCACAATACCTACGATTGACAAAATTCTGACAGTTTGGCTTGTTATCTCCTTATTAACTGGTCATGTAGGAGTTCGAAGTGATACACAAGTTTTAGTAATGTTTAAGGAGACTTTTTATCTTAAATTTACCGACAAGTTTACTAAAGTTGGTTCTACTTGGATGGTAAAGTTGGTAAAACAAGCCTAAAACTTGTACATGCATGCTAATTTATGTTGTAGAATAAGAATTAAGTTTTGACAAGTTGAACATCTTAAGTTGTATGAACTATTCCATATTTCATGAAACTCTACCCAGCATAATTGTATTAAAGGGGATCATTTAAAGTCATAAAATATTGTAAAGACATTATAATACAGATTTAAGATTCCCCAAATAAACACAGAGATCTCAGCTGATCTAGCTGAAATACAACTTACTAAATTGGTAGAACTTGCAAGAACTGTCATTAAACAAGTTTCATTAGTCTGGCTTTATTTTTGGAATGCCGCAGTATATTTTGGTACAGTAAGCTTGCTGCTAAGTACATTTTTTGAACAGTGTGAAAATCTAGACATCACAATGCTGAATTATACTATGTGTGTCTATGCAATATATTCATCTTATACAATAAAAACAGCATCATTTAACACTTAACGTTTAACTGAATTTGCATTGCTATTAAACTGAGTAATTCTGAAAGATACAGTAGTTCAGAGATGATGGGATCTAATCCCTATATTTCCTTTGTAGCTGTTTTCAATGGCAGATAAAAAATGATCTGTTCATCACCATAAAGTGGCGTTTTCAATTTTGAAAAGATGTGAAGAAGCCATGTGATGGCTGGCTGAGTGGTGACGTCTGAACCAGGAAATGAATAACGCAGACAGGACGGATGAAATGGTAAATGCGCTTGCTTGCGCCGGTTTATTGTAAATAAAAGGTTTGAACAAAACACAACACAGGACATGGTACTTGCGGCCAAAATAAATAGACAAACAAAATGAACAGACACTAACAAACAGGGACGAACACTAAACAAACACGTACCGTGCTGGTCCTCCGGCACCACGTAGCAATTGCTTAATCTTTCTCTTCTCATTGGCGGTGTTTACATGCAAGTTTTAATCGCGCTACTATAGTGCATTCATGACGTGTCACGCGCAAATGACGCATGATTGTGCTCGTTCCAAAAGTGCACGGCAAAAAAAGTGTGTGACTTAAGTGTCATTACACTTTAGTAAAGCACCGTAAAGTGCACGCTAATTGGCCTCATTAGTCCCATAGCAACAAACTCCACAGTCGTGCAAAATAATTAACGATAGACTTTCATGAAATAACACGATACCTCCTCCACTTCCCCTATGTAAAAGAATGTAAGTAAGATTTTCCTCATCCCAGTCTTACTAATACAAATCAGTTAAATATAACATCCATCCATTATTATCAATCCGCTTCTCCTGATGAGGGTCGCGGCTAAATTATATATAAATTGCATATACAGATGTTGATTTATACCATTATTTATTCATTTCAGTGTATTATGAGCGATGCATGAAAACTACTAGATCATTATGACCAGCATTATTATCATAATAATAATACTACGAATAATGTAGCTTTTTTTTCCCGCAGGATGTTTCAAGCTTCCACCCCTTCTGACAGCACGCAACACCAGATTGACCAATTGTGAATTGTTTCACAGTCTCTGTTTTACATGTGAATCCTAAGAATAATTTCTGGAAAATAATAACATACCGCATATACGCACACTTAGCCTCAGCCACGCGTAAAATGGCTTTATGTCCTCAACCACAGCAGCTACAGCGCTCAAACCAACTTTAATTTAAAGGATGCCAATTGTGAATTGTTTCACAGTCTGTGTTTTACCTGTGAAGCCTAAGAATCATTTGTGAATACAATAACATATCGCATATACACACCACCGTCCCAGCGACAATTAAAAGTGCTTGATATCCCCAACCACAGCAGCTAGCATTTTCAAAACAACTTTAAAGAAGACCAGTTGTGAATTGTTTCACAGCTTCTGTTTTACATGTGAATCCTAATAATAATTTGTGAAAAAACAAATGGTTGGGGATATCAAGCCATTTTACGCATGTCAGACTAAGTGTGTGCGCATAAGCGATATGTTTTGTTTTTCACATATTATTCTTAGGATTCACATGTAAAACAAAAGCTGTGAAGCCATTCACAACTGGTCTTCTTTAAATTAAAGTTGGTTTGAACGCTGTAGCTGCTGTAGCTGCTGATCCAAGAGCATCGTCTGATGTGCCTAGAGTACAGAAGGATGTACCGTCTGATTGCACGCACCGCTGGCAGGCAGGATCAGCAATACAGCCACCTTTTGGAAAGGCTGGACCACGCTGATCAACAGCACCAAGAGGTGGTTGCGTTGCATGCCGAATTTCCCGCTGAGGTGGGCACTCGTTCTGCTGTGCGCAGTCCTGCCGAATCAACGGTCCGAGAAGTTTGTACAGAGCAATACCCACTCGCTTCTGCAGCGCACAGGTGTACGGACATGTATTGGTGACGGCTCCATGTCCACCCGTACAAGTTCCACCAGTTGGTCAAACGTAGCTCGGATGACCCGAAATGTTTCAATCCATTGTTGTCAGAGAAAGACTCGTGAAGCACAACCTCCTTCCACCAAACAGAGGGACGATGATGCGCCCGCATTCGTCTTTCCTGCCGATACACAAATAGAGGTCTGTACATAGGAACGAAGTGGAAGAAGGTTTCTGCTTGAAAGCTCTAGATAAGAAAGCAATAGATGCACGATTCCTTTCCTGCAAACCCATTGCATGGGACTGAAGGAGTTCTTCCCATACAAGACTTAATCTAGCCAGTGTTTGTCTGCGTTTTCTCCATCCATTTTTGTCGCAACTACGTTGTAAGTAGGCCTATGATTTTATATACCCTTATAACTAATTAGCAAATACACACAAATTATGTATTTATTATATTAACAGCGATGTGTAAGTTTCCACATTTTCTGCATAATTAATTTTAATATTTCAACAAAGTACCTGTGTTTGAAACCAACACATCATGAGTTGTTTTTAATATATTTGTTCCACATTAACGCATATTTGTGATTACTGAACGCATACTACTTTTGTTTAGCACATTAACAGTTACGCAGTTGGCTAAGACTAATATATATGGGTGTGTAAAAGGACATCAGTAGTCTAACATTTCTTTTCAAACTACATTTTAACTCTCAAATAGTAGATATATTGTAATTTAGAAAATAATATTTAAGCAGAAACAGACAAATAAGTCGATAACGTCGTACATTCACCAGTAAAAAGCACCAACAACCGAAGCGATTACAAAGGCAGAGAATTTGTTTTGTCAGTTTGTTGCGGAGCACAACCTGCCAGCAGCTGTCGCGGATCATTTTACTGATCCCTGACAGTAAAATCGCACAGCAGTTCAAGTGCAGGAGGACTAAACTGACACAAATCTTTAAAAAAGAGATTGTAGCCTGCTTTCTAACCTCTGCAGCTTGCTGCATGTTCCTTCTGTTTTTTCCTCTGCTCTTCGCAGCGCTAAAAAAAACCTAGAAGTGAGACACGACCCTCCAGCGAGTCCAGCCTTGCTCTGAAACCGCTGTTGACTCGAGGGCTTTGGGTGGCCTCAGTATGCCCACTCGGTGTGCACAGCCTAGTGCCCCTACAGGCCACTGATTACTATTGATTTTACTGTCAGTAAAAATAAAGACAACACTCCAGCTTGCATTGCAGTTTTAAAAATAAATAAATAACCGCATGCTTCCTCCATTAGGCCTTGGCTTTACTGTTGAGCAGACCGTGCGCATCACCACTCACCCATAAGGTGTGTTAGTGTGTAAAAAAAAAAGGGAACAGGTGTGTTTTCTTTTTCTTTTTTCTGTCTCGTTTCTCCTGCACTACCCCACTGCAAGCTACAAGCTGCACCGGTTGAGGGCTCTACAAGGTCCGGACGCCATCTTGGGTGCTCCACTCCACTGCATGCTTCGCGGCTGCACTGGTTGTGTGACTGCACTGCAACTGTCTGCAGGCTACACCACACCATTGCAAGCTATGCACTGTTCCTGGTTGTGTGACTGCGAGCAGCCCAGACACAGACACGCAGCCCAGTACCTTGGTGCTTTGCCCTCAGTACTTGGTGTTTCAGTGCCCCCGTGTCTAGGCCTCGACGCCCGCGGTACCCTCGGGTCCTCGGCGCCTCAAGAGGTTTTTTGAGCTCCGCGCATTGCGCCCTCGGTGGCCTCGGGCCCCTGCGATCCATAGCCTCGGTGCCTCGGTGCTTCGACACCCTCGGCACCTCGAGGACTGTACGCCTCAGCGCTTCGACGCTTCAAGGTCTTTGTAGTCTTGCGCCCCAGTACCCCCGAGGCCTTCGGGCCCCTGGTACTCCATAGCCTCGGAACCTCAGTGCTTCGACACCCTCGGTGCCTAGAGGACTTGCCGCTTCGATGCCAGAGGGTTTCACCTGCACACTCAATTCCCTGGCAGTTTTTTCAGTGTCTCAGTGTTATACAGCCTCAACGCCTCGGTGCTTCGGCTCCGTCAACATTCCAGAGCTACACACCTCGACTGAAGAGAGCTAGAAACGCGGAACAGGCGAGGGATATTGCAGAGTTAAAGGGCCAAATGGCCCATATACTCGAGCACTTAAAGAGACAGCAGGTCCGCCCCAGCACCTGCCCCAGCTCCACCAGCGGCGGAGCATACCCCGGCTTCGCCAGTGGTTGCTACAGAGGTTGAGCAACAGGACGTGGTGATGAGTGAGGAGGAACAGGATGCACTCTCCTAGCAGCTTCCTGGGATAAGGAGTCCTTGCGAACGGAGACTCAGGACCCAGACCTGACTCAGGTAATGGACCCCAGCTCGCCTCGGAGCATGAGATTCCAGCAACCTCGAACTTGGTTCGGGCACTAGTGGAAAGGTCCACCAACTTCCTCCAGCTACCCTGTTCTGACCAGCGCAGACTTTGACCCCCAGCCCTTTCTGGCGTTCCCGGACTTCCTGGAAGAGGTCAAATC
Source organism: Huso huso (assembly GCA_036884735.1). Taxonomy (NCBI): domain Eukaryota; kingdom Metazoa; phylum Chordata; class Actinopteri; order Acipenseriformes; family Acipenseridae; genus Huso; species Huso huso. The sequence goes on along the minus strand of CM072665.1, from coordinate 53,847,757 downwards.
CTCTCGGCAACACCCTGCCTCAGAGCCCAGCGTGTCCAAGAGCGCACACTTGCCTCCATGGAGGGAGCAGAGGCGGTAGAGCTCACACAGTTCCCCCTGGTGGGCTCCACCATAGCTGCCCTAGTGCGAGCCCCCAGTAGGAGGTCTATCCATCCTGTATGGCCTATCGGCCAATGCAGGATCACAGAAGCCCACCTGAAAAAGACTTACGTGGCCGAAGTGCAGGTGACACACCTTGCAAACAAAGGAGGCCTCTTGATGGCCTACCTGGAGGGCATGCTGTGCTCTGTTACCCTTCCCGATATGCTAGCTTCAGAGCTACACGCAGTCTTTGGCACTTTATTGCAAATATCGGGGTTCCAAGGGCAAGCCCTGGGCAGAAGCCTGGCAGGCTTAGTGGCGGCATGCAGACGCAGGTGGCAGGAGAGGGTCCCGGATGCGAACAAGTCTGCCTTATTGGACGTGCCTATCTCCCCTGGCCATACTTTTGGACCAGCGGTAGAGGAGATCCAGCAACACTCTCACAGAGAGCGAGAGGCGTCCCGACAGGTGGCAGCGATGCTCCCCTCCCATGCCTCGGCACGGGGAAAGGGGAGGCAATGGCGTCCGGCAGTTACCACTGTAACCTGGACTATCCCGATCCCTACGGCACCACGGGGTGACCTGAGGCACCGCCTCCAGGCCTCCGCGGCAAGGAGCCAGCAACAAGCACGGGGAAACGCCAGACGTGGGGCACCAGCACGCCAGCACCCAGGGAGACAGTTCCACCGGAACTGCCCCAGGCAGCCTCCAAGGCAGCCTCTGCCCAAGCCTCAGCAGCCTCAGCAGGGGCCCTGAAGCTTACGGCCTCAGACCCACCCGTACGCACAACACCATCTGCACTACTGGCGCAATTGCACCTCAGACTCTTGGGTGCTTGCCACTGTACATACTGGCTATGCACTGCAATTCTACTCAGGACCTCCTCCCTTTCGAGGGACCATGGTCACATCCAGGTCTTGGCCCTCAAACAAGAGGTAGAAACACTACTTCAAAAACAAGCCATCCGTGTCTTGTCTGTGCTGGAACATGCTATGCTATTGGAGGCAAGCCCCTGACCTGAACAAAGGTGTAAGAATGGGAGTTATTTACAACCGCTCAGTCTTGAACAAAGAAGACTACGCGGCGATCTGATTCAAACATTCAAAATCCTAAAAGGTATAGACAATGTCAACCCGGGGACTTCACTTGAAAAAGAAAAAGGACCAGGGTCATAAATGGAGATTAGATAAAGGGGCATTCAGAACAGAAAAATAGGAGGCACTTTTTACACAGAGAATTGTGAGGGTCTGGAACCAACTCCCCAGTAATGTTGTTGAAGCTGACACCCTGGGATCCTTCAAGAAGCTGCTTGATGAGATTCTGGGATCAATAAGCTACTAACAACCAAACGAGCAAGATGGGCTGAATGGCCTCCTCTCGTTTGTAAACTTTCTTATGTTCTTATGTTCTTAAGTGGTGACGACAGATGCATCCAACTCCAGTTGGGGAGCGGTCTGGGCAGGCAGAGGAGTCAGCGGATCCTGGTCGGGCCACTGGACGTCTCTGCACATAAATGCGCTAGAGCTGAGAGCAGTCCACCTCGCGCTACAACATTTTCTCCCTGTGCTCCACAACAAACATGTCCTTGTCCACACGGACAACGTGTCAGTGGTTGTGTACGTGAACCACCAGGGAGGGCTTCGGTCCCCGGGGTTACACCGCATAGCCTTTCGGCTACTGATCTGGGCACAGAGGCACCTACTGTCCCTCCGGGCCGTACATCTTCTGGAGTGGTGAACTGGGCGGCAGACCTCCTCTCCAGGGAGGGTCCTCACCCATCAGAATGGCGACTGCACCCTCAGGTGGTACAGCGCATTTGGGAACGCTTCGGGGAAGCCCAGGTTGACCTCTATGCCACGGCAGAGACGACTCATTGCCCCCTGTGGTTCTTCCTCCACAGCTGCAGAGGTCCACTAGGCGTCGACGCCCTAGCGCACAAATGGCCCAAAGCGCCTTTATATACTTTCCCACCTATACCGCTGCTCCCTGCCTTCCTCAAGAAGGTCAGGAGAGAGGAAATGACAGTTCTCCTGATGGTCCCCAGATGGCCCAGGAGAACCTCTGCCAGCTGCTGCAGGGCCAGCCCTGGGAGATCCCGTTGAGCATGGATCTCCTCAGCCACGTGAAAGGCACCCTCTGGCACCCAGAACCGGGCAGACTCCAGCTGTGGGTCTGACCCCTGAACGGGAACGTCTGTCCACCCTAGGGCTCTCAGATGCAGTAGTGAGTACACTGCAGAACGCTAGGGCTTCTTCCACAAGAGCGTTGTACGCCTATAAGTGGAAATATTTTCAAAACTGGTGCATGACCGGAGGCCATCATCCCGTGTATTGCAATATAGCAGTTATTTTACAGTTTCTGCAAGATCTGCTAGAGGCAGGTAAATCCCCCTCTACATTGAAAGTGTACCTAGCAGCCATATCTGCTTGCCACATTCCCATCGACTCAGTATCCCCGGGCATTCATATTCTGGCGACCCGTTTTCTAAAGGGTGCTTGGCAGTTACGACCTCCTATAAAGGACGTCCTCCCCGAATGGAGTCTAAACGTGGTACTGGAGTCTCTCACGAAGGCCCCGTTTGAGCCCATAGATACCATAGAGCTGAAATATCTCTCTGTGAAGACAGCCTTTCTGTTAGCTATCACCTCCACTAAGCAGGTCAGTGAGCTACAGGCATTGTCCATGCACAGTTCCTGTATGCGTGTTTGGGACGATGGAAACAGGGTATCATTGCACATGAACCCTGCTTTCCTCCCTAAGGTGATTACAGCGTTTCACTTGAATCAATCAGTGGAACTAGAGGCTTTCCATCCCACTCCCTTTGCGGAGGAGTCTGATAGGAGATTAAATTCCCTCTGACCAGCTTTTCGTTTGTCATGGTGAACGGACCCGAGGTCAAGCCCTCTCTAAGCAGCGACTGTCCCATTGGATTGTGGACACGGTTTCGACTGCATATACTAATGCCAGCCTACCCAAATCTGGAAGGGTGGCCGCGCATTCAACCAGAGGTGTGGCTACGTCATGGGCCCTCTTAATAGGTGGCCCATTGACCGATTTATGTACTGCGGCTAGATGGACTACCCCGCATACGTTTACCAGGTTCTACCGACTTAATGTCGTAGATTCCTCTATGCCTTTAATAGGCACTAGGGTCCTTGAGGTTGCACGCTCACATCACCAATACTAGATGGTGGTAGTGAGATGTCCCTCAGATGCTGTCTGCTCATTCTTCCTCACGACGGCTCTGGTATACTTTCCCAAAAGTATTCAATTTGGCAGTCAGCTTCAAATTGGAAGGGAATGATAGGTTACAGATGTAACCCTGGTTCCCTGAAAGAGAAGATGACCACCAACCTTGTGAGGTCGCATCACTCGCATTCGCAGGTTCAATGCAAAAGAGGCTGAGATCTCCACCCAATAACTATTTATTACCTCGGTGAGGCGTGACCGAGGACATCACTACGCGCAGGGGCCTATCGGCAGCTTTGATATAAAATGCTCAGTGAATACCTGACAAGCAGGCATATCCCAAAAGTATTCAATTTGACGGTCATCTTCTCTTTCAGGGAACCGGGGTTACATCCAGGGTGCAAAAATGCCCTCAACTGTATGATATGCCCAGTCCAGATTATAAGGATACACTAAAGAAGCAAGACACCTGGGACACCATAGCAGCCAAACTAGACTTGTCAGGTAAAAATATTTGCATTTGAAAAGCAACAGAAAACATACACTATTATATAGCGTACTGTATGCCAAAGACCTCCAAGCAAAACACTTCAAAGTTGAAAAAAGAGGTCTCAATAATGACGGGCTTCTTGCAGTATTTCATTAAGTTTTTTTTTTTTTTTTTTACAGGTTTTTAAATTATATTGTCACAAAACTTTTGGATTCGCCATTCCAGGTAAACATAAGAACATAAGAACATAAGAAAGTTTACAAACGAGGGAGGCCATTCAGCCCATCTTGCTCGCTTGGTTGTTAAATTATTGATCCCAGAATCATCAAGCAGCTTGAAGGATCCCAGGGTGTCAGCTTCAACAACATTACTGGGAGTTGGTTCCAGACCCTCACAATTCTCTGTGTAAAAAGTGCCTCCTATTTTCTGTTCTGAATGCCCCTTTATCTAATCTCCATTTATGACCCCTGGTCCTTTTTTCTTTTTTCAAGTCAAAGAAGTCCCCCGGGTTGACAATAAGACACCGACACCAAACAATTCAGTCATGCAATGCACACTATCTTTATATGGTGCAGAATAGTTTGTTTGGTTCAGACGTGAGTTTAAAAAAAAAAACAATATTAATTTTTTCTCAACATTAACATGTGATAATAAATTTACATATACCGTGAGGTTTCCCACCGCCAGTGTAATATGAAAAACCACACGGCTTACCACATACCACTTTCTGCTTTCCTCTACCGCCCCCAGTGTAATCAGATCTTAAAGGCCACTGCACACTAGACCAATGCGATAAGACACCGACACGATTTTGTCATGTCGGTGTCGTGTCGGTTTTGTGTGCGACTGAAACCGACACCGACATGACACGATACCGATGGATTTTGCTGTTTGAAAACCTGCCGACGAGCAAAATCCATCGTATCGCGTCGTGTCAGTGTCGGTGTCTTATTGGGTCGTTCTAGTGTGCGGTGGCCTTAAGGGTGAGAAGAAGCTGGTCATTCTAGTCAGGTTATTTGAAGATGATGGTGCCGCCAGCAGGATTTTAGACATGCTTGTTTGCAACATTGGAACAAGCAAAGTCGTCTTGGATACATTGAATAAAACTTTAAGGTAAGAATATTTATTGTTACTTGCACCTATTTTTTAATATAACATTTCTAGATTCTGTACATAGACTATGAATTATATTTCTAAAAACGTTTCATACTGTATTATTAATTATACTATTATTTTACAGTGATCTTGACATTCCGTGGGACAATTTGTGTGGGCTTTGCAAGTGACAGCTGCAATGTCATGATACGAAGAAAAAATTTGCATTTGTGAAAAGCAGCCCAATGTTTTCAACATTGGTATATGTAAGGTGACCAGATTTGTAAGTCCTGAAACTGGGACAGTAAACTTCCAACGTCCAAGCTAGGGGAAGATCTTTGGTTTTTATTTTCACTTTGGCAATGTTTGATCTAATATCATACTGAAAGTGAATGCAGAGACTCATGTGATATTCAGAGTGGAATATTTTACTTTAAAAAACTTTTTGTATGAAAAAATGATCTTATTGTCTTTGTAATGTCATTTCTACACAAGTATAATTATTACATTGCACAGTAACAATTCAATAATATCAAATTATGAGATTCTATTTTATTGATGATTATTTCTGCAAATCTAGTCCCTTTTCTGCCGAAGAAACTGCATCTTCTCTCTATGATTTCCACTTTCCATCTCGCTCTATCTCTATCGCTATGCTATCCTCCAGTGTCCAATCTGCAAACCAGGCCCTTCCTGTATGAAAACATTACATAGCTCATTATTTCTATTTATTAAATGGTTACTGTAAAGAATCTATTTAAAAAAAAAAAAAAAATATTACATTTATCACCATTTAATATGGCATGGTAATTGTTCTCTATATTTTTTAACTATTTGTATCATATAAAGTAGGCCTACTCAACTATCAATGTAGCCTAAATATTTTTTTAAAGAAATTAAATTGGCACCTGGAGACCTGAAACTATTGTATTTCATTATTGCTAAAAACAACATAACTTGTATACGAAAAGAAATAAAAAAAAAAAATTCTGAAACTTGTAAAATAATTTTGACAATATGAATTTCACAAATGTGAAAATAAGTAGTTGTAACAGGGGAGGTCTGTGCTGACTGTCTGGCGTATGCGTGGTTCTGCAGGAAAGGGGGCAGCAGCCTCGTAAGATCTGCCTGTCAGTCATGGCTTTCCCTCTCTCTGAGTGGCTGAGAGGTGGGCCTTGGGGGATTGCTCGGCCCATAAGAACTGCACTTGGTTGTGCATTCGTGTGGCCGGAGAGAGGATACCCAGTGACGCTGGAGAAAGACGTCAGTGTAAAGAAAGAGCAGGCAAGCACGGCTGAGTGAGAGAGCCTGCCTTAAAAGAAACTAAAAAATAAAATAAATAATTACCTACCCGAGGGGACGCGTGTAGTTACACGGGGAACTCTGGCCATCCCAGTGTATAGAAAATAGCGGAGCGTAGGTCAGAGGACGTATTGACCGGCTTAGCGGCAGTGGGGGCACTGCGTAAGCAGAACTTTTTTTTGTAGTTTTATTACTGTATTTTACTTTCCCTTTTTCTTTCGCCTTTTGTTTTCATTGTTATTTTTGAGCACTTGTGTGTGCACTGGACTGTATACCAGTATTGGTAACCCCGTGGTCCTGTTTACTGTTCCCAGTATTCAGGCCACGGACAACAGCGCCCTCTGCGGGTAAAAATAAATCAGTGCGCCTGAGCAGCGTTACAAATAAAACCTTCTGTCTCCTCCCGTGTGTGTCAGTGAATTGCCCATCACCCTTCCACAGTAGTTCATGAATTATTTTGTATTATTCACAAACATACATTTCTCAGAGGGTACCTGTGGTGAATTTAAGAACATAAGAACAAAGAAAGTTTACAAACGAGAGGAGGCCATTCGGCCCATTTTGCCGTTTGGTTGTTAGTAGCTTATTGATCCCAGAATCTCATCAAGCAGCTTCTTGAAGGATCCCAGGGTGTCAGCTTCAACAACATTACTGGGGAGTTGGCTCCAGACCCTCACAATTCTCTGTGTAAAAAAGTGCCTCCTATCTTCTGTTCTGAATGCCCCTTTATCTAATCTCCATTTGTGACCCCTGGTCATTGTTTCTTTTTTCAGGTCAAAAAAGTTCCCTGGGTCGACATTGTCTATACCTTTTAGGATTTTGAATGTTTGAATCAGATCGCAGCGTAGTCTTCTTTGTTCAAGACTGAATAGATTGAATTCTTTTAGCCTGTCTGCATACGACATGCCTTTTAAACCCGGGATAATTCTGGTTGCTCTTCTTTGCACTCTTTCTAGAGCAGCAAAGAAGGTGACCAGAACTGAACATAATACTCTAGGTGGGGTCTTACTAATGCATTGTAAAGTTTTAACATTACTTTCCTTGATTTAAATTCAACACTTCTCACAATATATCTGAGCATCTTGTTGGCCTTTTTTATAGCTTCCCCACATTGTCTAGATGAAGACATTTCTGAGTCAACATAAACTCCTAGGTCTTTTTCATAGTTCCCTTCTTCAATTTCAGTATCTCCCATATGATATTTATAATGCACATTTTTATTGCCTGCATGCAATACTTTACACTTTTCTCTATTAAATGTCATTTGCCATGTGTCCGCCCAATTCTGAATGCTGTCTAGATCATTTTGAATGACCTTTGCTGCTGCAACAGTGTTTGCCACTCCTCCTATTTGTGTGTCGTCTGCAAATTTAACAAGTTTGCTTACTATAGCAGAATCTAAATCATTAATGTAGATTAGGAATAGCAGAGGACCTAACACTGATTCCTGTGGTACACCACTGGTTACCTCGCTCCATTTTGAGGTTTCTCTTCTAATCAGTACTTTCTGTTTTCTACATGTTAACCACTCCCTTATCCATGTGCATGCATTTCCTTGAATCTCCCTTTCCTAAAACCATGCTGACTATCTCCCAGGATATTGTTACCATATAGGTAATTTTCCATTTTAGATCTTATTATAGTTTCCATAAGTTTACATATAATAGAAGTCAAGCTTATTGGTCTGTAGTTACCTGGTTTTCGGTTTTGTCTCCCTTTTTGTGGATCAGTATTACGTTTGCAATTTTCCAGTCTGTCGGTACAACCCTTGTGTCAAGAGACTGTTGCATGATCTTGGTTAGCGGTTTGTAAATAACTTCTTTCATTTCTTTGAGTACTATTGGGAGGATCTCATCTGGCCCAGGGGATTTGTTTATTTTAAGAGCTCCTAGTCCCTTTAACACTTCTGCCTCTGTTATGCTAAAGTTATTTAAAATTGGATAGGAACAGGTCGACATGTGGGGCATGTTGTCCGTGTCCTCCTTTGTAAAAACCTTTATTTGCTATTTTTTTTCTTCATCTATGATTTTGCCATTTGTGTCTCTTAATTTAACCTCCTCTTTGAATGTTCTCTTGCTGTTATAATATTGGGAAAACATTTTGGAATTGGTTTTAGCCCCCTTAACAATATTGATTTCTATCTCTCTCTTGGCCTTTCTAACTTCCTTTTTGACTTGTGTTTGCAGTTCCAAGTACTCTTTCTGTGTACTTTGTTTTTGGTCCCTTTTAAACGCTCTGTAAAGTGTCTTTTTTTCGCTGAATATTTTTTTTTTTAATTGATCTATTAAACCATTTTGGCCATTTTGTTTTAGATTTAGTCTACTTTTGGGAAGTAATTGTTTTGTGCCTCTAGTACTACATTTTTAAAAAACAGCCATCCTTTTTCTGTGGATGTTTTCTCTATTTTACTCCAATCTACTTCTGTTAGTCTCTGTTTCATATCTTCATAGTTTGCTTTTCTAAAATTGTAAACCTTAGCTTTAGTCATTACTTTTGGGGTTTTAAAAAATACTTCAAATGAGACCATGTTGTGGTCTGAGTTTGCCAGTGGCTCTCTGACCTCTGTTTTAGTTATTCTGTCTTCGTTATTTGAAAAGACTAAATCAAGGCATGCCTCCCCTCTAGTCGGTGCCCTGACAAAATGCGTTAGGAAACAGTCATTTGTCATTTCCACCATTTCAATTTCGTCCGTCGTGCTCCCCACCGGGTTCTCCCATTTTATACGGGGGGAAGTTGAAATTCCCCATTAGTATGGCTTCTCCTTTTCTACATGCATTTCGAATGTCATGGTATAACAGATTATTTTGCTCAGTGTCTGAATTTGGCGGTCTATAGCATGCTCCTATTATTATGCCCTTTGAATTTTTGTCCATTATTCTGACCCATATTGATTCGGCATTGTTTTCTTTGTCCTGATTTAACACCTGGGCTTCAAGACTATTTCTTATGTATAGCGCTACCCCTCCGTCTCTTCTGTCCTGCCTGTCTTTCCTATACAGTGTGTACCCACTAATATTATATTCGTCTCCATCACTCTCAGACAACCAAGTTTCTGTAACACCTATCACATCGTAGTTACTTGTTAGTGCAGTAGCTTCAAGTTCTAACATTTTGTTTCTGAGTTTTGTGTAAAAAAATTATTTGATATTCGTTTCGATGTGCACCTGATTGATGTAATTGAATAATTAATTGGATAACCTGCAGCAGGTTAAAATTACCTTGTTATGCTTAAAAAGGGACGAAGAGCGGAGAGAGTAGGAAGACAGGAAAAAGGCACAGAAAAGACGGGGAACTCAGGAACGATATGAAAAGAGATTGATTTATCTTTTTGTGTTTGTAGACAGCCAGTACGCTGGGGTATGCGGTTGCTTGAGTCTTTTTTAGGCTGAGTTTTTCTGGGTTGTAACTATAAAGACCGACTGAAGCAGGGACGAGCAGAGCCCATTCGTACTAACAAGGAGGCTGACAGCTGGATCCGTGGAACAGTGATCAATGAGACCACAGAGTGAGGCTGAGCGAGCCGGCAGCTAGGAGACTGAGTCACAGCTTTTGCTATCTAAGAGGGGAGAGGGATTAGTTTACTCCCCTCTTCAAAGTTAAGTGCTGCTTTTTTATTTTGTTAAGTTTGTTTTTTTTCCTTTTTTATTATTTAATCATTTAATCACTTAAAGTACATGTTGGTTTTGCGTTTTTTGGTGTTGTGTTTTTTTATTATTAGATTGTCTCCTGCTTTCGACCTGCCCCCTCCTGACACCCTGGGATCCTTCAAGAAGCTGCTTCATGAGATTCTGGGATCAATAAGCTAATAACAACCAAACGAGCAAAATGGGCTGAATGGCCTCCTCTCGTTTGTAAACTTTCTTATGTTCTTACTTCTGAACATCTGTTCTAGTCGTTGTTTCCTGCACACCCTACTGGTTTGAACTATTTCAACGGATGGACTTTACAGACTGTTGAGCCCTAGAAAGAGACTGCCTATTTGGATTCCCGTTTATATATACTGTCTCCTTTTTTTGTTTTTTTTCTGTATTTGTCCATTTAATGTATTATGGGATAATCCTGATTGATTGTTTTAATTTTTTTTAAAACTTGATTTTAACGGTTGATTTTAAACCCAGGTTATTGTATCAGTAATTCATAAAACCATTCAGTACATATTAGTAGCAGTAAAAGTTGTATTTAAGCAAGCCCAATTATCAGTAGTTCATAGACTATTCCGGGCGTTTCAGCAGTACTTGCAAACCCGATTATTTGTTTAAGAACAACAATACATGCACTATGAGGTAGGTAATAGATGCGAATGTCCACAGTTATCAGTACGTTATTGCATGTAACCCAGCAAAAAGATAAATACAATCAAATAAAATAAAATAATAAATAAAATACAGAAAGAAAACTTCCCTTCAATGACAAGTCCCCCCAGAGTCTCGCACAGCGCACAGTTCGATTCAGTTCGTTTAGTTACGTTTCAGTTCGGTTAAGTTCCACAGGCAGACCCAAACCCCGTCAGCGACCCCTCAGCAGCAACAACAACCAAACAGGAGTCAAAACCCCCAAAACAGCTCTCGTAGTCCATCCTGTACATTGCTTTTATCCAGTTTGTTTCTAATTATTCAATAACAACAAGTATGGCATCATTGGTCGTAATGCTCGGTCCAATTGAGGTTGCCAATGTTTCATTCAATGCGTGACTGAGCTGGCTGGCTCGTCACACATACACAAAGTAAGGAACGGAAGATGATGATGATGATGATGATGATGATGATGATGATGATGATGATGATGATGATGATGATGATGAAGAATGACAAATTTTACCTAAGTTTGACAACTTATATCTTAATATGTCTCAATGAGTATAAGAGGTTTTTTTCACATTCGGTCTAAGAAAGCTTAAAACTTTATGTTTAAAGTGGAATCAATATTTTTTCTGGAGCAATATGTAAAAGTGCAGTGTGTCCCCCACCAGGGATTGAACCTGTGACCCTCTAGTATGTAGTGAAGTGCCCTAACCATTACACCACTGACATATATTGTCAAATGCAGGCACAAAGTCATGGCTCACGAGCATTATGGATATAATAGGCTATCGTTATACTATATTTTTATTTTAATGTATTTTAATGTATTTTTTTTTTTTAATATATGGGTAGGCCTATACAAATATAAATTGGATAAAAACATCAACCACATCAATTAATGACATGTATTTTCCTGGCTTGCCATTTATTAATTTATGTAAGTTTAAAAATTAAATACATTAACAACTACCCAGAGGCGCAGCGGGTTGGAAGTTCGAACATCAGGATTATTTTTTTTTTGTGCGATATGTGCTGTTTCAAAAATGTCATAAATAAATATCTTAATGTAACTGGTATGGATATCAAAGTGCTTGCGTTCCCTGGTTTATTTTGATGTAGACCAACATGTGAAATCGAGTCAGGTCGTTTTTCTCAATGTAACCGGATACTGCTAGTTTTAAAACCAGCAGCTGTCGATTTTCAGTCAAACTCGTCAAGTAAGGATGTAAGCTTCAAAATTGAAGGCTTTCCAACAGCTGACCGGTGGCGCAGCGTGCTAAAGTATGTCTGTATCTACGGTGTACATATTAGGACATCGTCATTTCTCACGTCTCAGTGTCAGTTATCAGGAATTTCTTTGTCATGGATCATTTTTGACCTGAAAAAAGAAACAAGGACCAGGGGTCACAAATGGAGATTAGATAAAGGGGCATTCAGAACAGAAAATAGGAGGCACTTTTTTACACACTTGAAGTAAATGTTAGTATTGCAACGTGAACGAATAATACACAAAATAATACACTTTATTCCTTAAGTGTCATTAGGAGACTCTATTATTAGAATTGTATTTACGTGTGGATACACCCATAAAGAAACTGCAAGACTCACTGAAGCCATTACGAAAAAAAGCATATCGTAAGTACAGTGTATTACCCCCCCCCCAAGTCTTGCAATTTCTTTATGGGTGTATCCATGCGTAAATACATGTCTAATAATAGAGTCTCCTAAAGTGCGTTATTATGTGTTTTATTCGTTCACAAAATAACACACTTTATTCCTTAAGTGTCATTAGGAGACGTTGTGTTTTAGTTATCTGTCTACCCGGGTGTTAGTTAATTTATCTCCCCTACGGAGATTAGTACTACTGGCCAGTGGTATAGTTTAAAATTGCCTGTGTTACTGTGTAGTTATTTTATTGTCTGTCGTGTGTGTGTGTGTGTGTGTGTATATATATATTTTTTTCAAGCATAAGTATAGTATACGTGCTACTGTTATTTTATTATGCGGTTTGTCTATCAACCACGTCGTTATTTCAGTGACATATTATTATATTTGTATTATAATTATTATTATTATATATTAATAATATTATCCCTGCATTATCTATGCTGTACTGTAGTCCTGCATTTGTATGTGTCTCTACTGTTTACTTGTCCACCAAGTAACTCTATTTGTGTGACACGCCTCTTAAAAGTATTATAATAATTAGTTACATTATTTGATTTTTAATTAAAACCCCTAAACCTATAGTAAACACGTTTGGTTTAGTAAAATGTTTACATGTGTGGTCTCTCTATTATTGAAGACAACATTTTATATATATATATATATATATATATATATATATATATATATAATATATATACATATATACAGTACTGTGCAAAAGTTTTAGGCAGGTGTGAAAAAAATGCTGTAAAGTAAGAATGCTTTCAAAATAGACATGTTAATAGATTATATTTATCAATTAACTAAATGCAAAGTGAGTGAACAGAAGAAAATCTAAATCAAATCCATATTTGGTGTGACCACCCTTTGCCTTCAAAACAGCATCAATTCTTCTAGGTACACTTGCACAAAGTCAGGGATTTTGTAGGCATATAGTCAGGTGTATGATTAAACAATTATACCAAACAGGTGCTAATGATCATCAATTCAATATGTAGGTTGAAACATAATCATTAACTGAAACAGAAACAGCTGTGTAGGAGGAATAAAACTAGATGAGGAACAGCCAAACTCAGCTAACAAGGTGAGGTTGCTGAAGACAGTTTACTGTCAAAAGTCATACACCATGGCAAGACTGAGCACAGCAACAAGACACAAGGTAGTTATACTGCATCAGCAAGGTCCCTCCCAGGCAGAAATTTCAAGGCAGACAGGGGTTTCCAGATGTGCTGTCCAAGCTCTTATGAAGAAGCACAAAGAAACGGGCAACGTTGAGGACCGTAGACGCAGTGGTCGGCCAAGGAAACTTACTGCAGCAGATGAAAGACACATCATGCTTACTTCCCTTCGCAATCGGAAGATGTCCAGCAGTGCCATCAGCTCAGAATTGGCAAAAAACAGTGGGACCCTGGTACACCCATCTACTGTCCGGAGAAGTCTGGTCAGAAGTGGCCTTCATGGAAGACTTGCGGCCAAAAAGCCATACCTCCGACGTGGAAAAAAAAGGCCAAGCGACTCAACTATGCACGAAAACACAGGAACTGGGGTGCAGAAAAATGGCAGCAGGTGCTCTGGACTGATGAGTCAAAATTTGAAATATTTGGCTGTAGCAGAAGGCAGTTTGTTCGCAAGGGCTGGAGAGCGGTACATGAATGAGTGTCTGCAGGCAACAGTGAAGCATGGTGGAGGTTCCTTGCAAGTTTGGGGCTGCATTTCTGCAAATGGAGTTGGGGATTTGGTCAGAATTAATGGTCTCCTCAATGCTGAGAAGTACAGGCAGATACTTATCCATCATGCAATACCATCAGGGAGGCATCTGATTGGCCCCAAATTTATTCTGCAGCATGACAACGACCCCAAACATACAGCGAAAGTCATTAAGAACTATCTTCACCGTAAAGAAGAACAAGGAGTCCTGGAAGTGATGGTATGGCCCCCACAGAGCCCTGATCTCAACATCATCGAGTTTGTCTGGGATTACATGAAGAGAGAGAAGCAACTGAGGCTGCCTAAATCCACAGAAGAACTGTGGTTAGTTCTCCAAGATGTTTGGGCCAACCTACCTGCCGAGTTCCTTCAAAAAACTGTGTGCAAGTGTACCCAGAAGAATTGATGCTGTTTTGAAGGCAAGGGTGGTCACACCAAATATTGATTTGATGTAGATTTTTCTTCTGTTCACTCACTTTGCATTTTGTTAATTGATAAATATAAACTATTAACATGTCTATTTTTGAAAGCATTCTTACTTTACAGCATTTTTTCACACCTGCCTAAAACTTTTTGCACAGTACTGTATATATATATATATATATCTATATATATATATATCTATATATATATATATATATATATATATATATATATATATATATATATATATATATATATATATACAGTACCGGTCAAAAGTTTTAGAACACCCCATTTTTCCAGTTTTTATTGAAATTTAAGCAGTTCAAGTCCAGTGAATAACCTGAAATGGTACAAAGGTAAGCGGTAAACTGCCAGAGGTTAAAAAAAAAAAGTTTAGGTTACCAAAAACTGAAAAATAATGTACATTTCAGAGTTATACAAAAAGGCCTTTTTCAGGGAAGAAGTAATGGGTTAACAACTTACAGCTGTTCTGCAGCAATGGAAGTAAATTAAGCCTTGAAAGTTGATGCTAACAATTCCTACAGGTGTCCCAACTTTTGTTGATTACTTACAAACCCTCTGTCTGTATAAAAGCAGTGTAGGAACAGACTGTGTTACTACACCCTCTTAAGCATTATTTGGACAGTATTGTACTGCAGGAAGTAGTATATTGCTCTCATAATGGCGAGAAAAAGGCAATTAACAAAGGAAGACAGACAGACCATTATAACCCTTAAAAGTGTAGGTCTTTCCTTTAGAGAAATTGCAAAGAAAGCCAAGGTGTCAGTGAGTACAGTTTCCTACACCATCAAAAGGCACTTGGAAACTGGAGGAAACTCTGACAGGAAGAGGTCTGGCAGACCTAAAGCCACAACAGAATCAGAAGACAAGTTTCTGAGAGTCAACAGCTTGCGTGATAGGCGGCTCACAGGACAACAGCTTCAAGCACAGCTTAACACTGGTCGAAGTAAGCAAGTCTCAGTTTCAACTGTGAAGAGAAGACTTCGAGCTGCAGGTTTGACAGGTCGAGTGGCAGGAAGAAAGCCATTACTAAGATGGCAAAATAAGAAAAAGAGGCTTGCCTGGGCCATGAAGCACCGCCAGTGGACTACTGAAGACTGGAAGAAGGTCTTATGGACCGATGAATCAAAATTTGAAATCTTCGGTTCATCACGCAGGGTTTTTGTACGCCGTCGAGTAGGCGAAAGGATGGTTCCTCGTGTGTCACACCAACTGTCAAACATGGAGGAGGAAGCGTGATGGTCTGGGGCTCTTTTGCTGGATCCAGAGTCGGTGACTTGCACAGAGTGAGTGGCACCCTGAACCAAAACTGCTACCACAGCATTTTGCAGCGCCATGCAATACCCTCTGGTATACGCCTAGTTGGTCAGGGGTTCATCCTACAGCAAGATAATGACCCAAAACATACCTCCAGGCTATGTCAGAACTACCTTAGAAGAAAAGAACAAGACAGTAGGCTTCAAATCATGGAATGGCCAGCACAGTTTCCAGATTTAAACCCCATCGAACTGGTTTAGGATGAACTGGACAGAAGGGTGAAAGCAAAGCAACCTACAAGTGCAACACATTTGTGGGAACTTCTGCAACAGTGTTGGGAAGAACTTTCCGAACAATATTTGATTTCCATTGTAGAAAGAATGCCACGAGTGTGTTCAGCTGTTATATCTGCAAAAGGTGGCTACTTTGATGAGTCAAAAATTTAGATTAAATTTTGTTAAACAAAACGATTCCATGATTTCTTTTTTATCTCCAATTGTTTATTTGTTCTATGCTTTAATTTCAGAGTACATTGAGACATTAAACTGCGTAAATTTCAATAAAAACTGGAAAAATGGAGGTGTTCTAAAACTTTTGACCAGTAGTGTGTGTGTATATATATATATATATATATATATATATATATATATAAAACTCAAGCACTGCATTACACCTGTCCATCCAAGTACACTACTATTAGGCTGAAAGGGGTGTTACATAGTGTAACAGGGCGAGCAGCCCTGTATATTGTTTGTTTATTTTTAGAACGAGGGTTCCCCCTCCACCCCTGTGTTATTTTGTGTTTGTTTATTATGATTATTATATTTATGTCGGCGAGCGCCATATGTTTTATTGTTTGTATTTTGACGGCGAGGCGATTTGTTTTATTTAGCGTGGATGGGTAGCCCCATCCACAACATAATTAAAACTCGTGCAGAAGGTGGCCATCTCCCGAATTAATTAGGTGATTTAATTTGTTGCTAATCGGGAGATGGTCACCTGTTATAAAAAGCCTGCAGCTCTCTAGCTCGGGGTGGGAGTCCAGAGGAGCGAGAGAGAGAGCGAGGAGAGGAACGAGAGAGTTTAAAACGATTACAGGAACAGTGAAGGCTACAGCCCAGCCTGACCTGTATTATTTACTTTTGTGTTCGAGATTTGTTTTTGTTAACCCTTTTATTTTGCTCTGTGAGCGCAAGTGTTTTGTTTAAATATTTTATTTATTTTTGTTTATTAATAAAAACGGCAGCCAGCCGCGTCTTACTTTGAACTACAGTACTGCCCTGGTGTCAGTTAATTTTTCCCTTCCTGCTTCTGCCTGACCTCAGACCATCGGTCACCCCTGTCACACGTGGTGTCCTGCGTGGGATCGCAGCGCCTCCTAGATGCAGGCAGAAGAGGGTACTGCAGCTTTTTCGTTTTTTTTTTGTTTTTCTAATTGTGTGGAGGGAGAAAAGGGGAGTGAAGAGGAGGAAGGAAGATGGGAGGAAGAAGGAGGATGAGGAGACAGCAGCCGCTGCAGCAACAACAGCAGGCACAGGAGGAGATGAGCTGGGAAGCCCTCCTCCATAGCATAAGCCAGCTGTATTGTTGCTGCATCTGTGGGGAGCGGGGGCATTTCCCAGTTTATTGCCCCCTCCCTGAAGACTGGGATTACAGCCCAAGAGGGAACACGGACCTGGAGTGGGAGGAGCCCGAACGTCCTGCGCCTGAGTGGGAGGAGCCCGAACGTCCTGCTCCTGAAAGGGAGGAGCCCGAACGTCCTGCGCCTGAGTGGGAGGAGCCCGAACGTCCTGCGCCTGAGTGGGAGGAGCCCGAACGTCCTGCGCCTGAGTGGGAGGAGCCCGAACGTCCTGCGCCTGAGTGGGAGGAGCCCGAACGTCCACAGCCCAAGAGGGGGGAGTCGGTGCATCCACAGCCCAAGAGGGGGGAGTCGGTGCGTCCACAGCCCAAGAGGGGGGAGTCGGTGCGTCCACGGCCCAAGAGGGGGAAGTCGGTGCGTCCACGGCCCAAGAAAGGGAAGGCCGAAGGTCCACAGCCCAGGTACCTGCCAGCAGAGGGAGAGTTCCTGCTGGTTCCACCTCCACCGCCCTGGGAGGACTGTGAGTCGCTCCCACCTCCGCCAGCAGAGGGAGAGTACCTGCTGGTTCCACCTCCGCCACCATGGGAGGACGACTTGTCGCTCCCACCACCACCAGCAGAGGGGAGCATGCCTGCTGGTTCGGCCTTCGCAGCCAGAAGGGAGGAGCCCTGCCGCCCGCCCAGAAGGGGAGGAGCCGCCGCTGCCAGAGGGGAGGAGCCGCTGCCAGAAGGGGAGGAGCCCCGCCGCCCGCTGCCAGAAGGAGGAGCCCTGCCCCCGCAGCCTGAAGGGAGGAGCCCCTGCCCCTGAAGGGAGGAGCCCCTGCCGCAGCCTGAAGGGGAGGAGGAGGGCCCCTGCCGCCCGCGCAGCCTGAAGGGGAGGAGCCCTGCCGCCAGCCTGAAGGGGAGGAGCCCCCTGCCGGCCTGAGGGAGGGGCCCCTGCCGCCGCAGCCTGAAGGGGAGGGCCCCTGCCGCCTGCGCAGCCTGAAGGGGAGGAGCCCCTCTGCAGCCTGGAAGGGAGGAGGCCCTGCCTTGGCCGCCAGAAGAGGAGGAGCCCTGCCGCCTGCGCAGCCTGAAGGGGAGGAGCCCCCGCCTGCGCAGCCTGAAGGGAGGAGGCCCTGCCGCCTTGGCCACCAGAAGAGGAGGAGCCCCTGCCGCCTTCGCAGCCTGAAGGGAGGAACCCCTGCCGCCATGCCTGAAGGGGAGGAGGCCCTGCCGCCTTGGCCGCCAGAAGAGGAGGAGCCCCTGCCGCCTGGCCGCCAGAAGAGGAGGAGCCCCTGCCGCCTTTACCATCAAGAGGAGAGGAGCAGGAGCTACCTCTACCTCCACCACCACCACCACCACCATTGGGAGAAGTGGAGCTCCTGCTGTCGCCTTCATGGCCAGGGGCTCCCCTCCCACCGTCGCCATTGCCTGGGATGGCTGTTCTGCATCGCCAGGGGCTGCCTTTTGTTCCCCACAGGATACAGGGTACGAGGGAGAAGTGGAGCTCCCGCTGCCGCCTCCATGGCCAGGGGCTCCCCTCCCAAGTTCACCTCCCGAGGGTCCGCTGCTGCTGCCGTCGCCTCCCGAGGGTCCACTGCTGCTGCCGTCCCTCCCGAGGGTCCGCTGCTGCTGCCGTCGCCTCCCGAGGGTCTGCTGCTGCCGCCCCTGAGGGTCCGCTGCTGCTGCGCCGCCTCCCGAGGGTCCGCTGCTGCTGCCGTCGCCTCCCGAGGGTCCGCTGCTGCTGCCGTCGCCTCCCGAGGGTCCGCTGCTGCTGCCGTCGCCTCCCGAGGGTCCGCTGCTGCTGCCGCCGCCTGGGGTCGCCGAGGGTCCCGCCTGGGGTCGCCAGGGATCCTGCTTCCTGGGTCACTATACTATGGCCGGAGCCCCACGGAGGGGAACTGACGGCCATGAAGAAAGGGGAGAGGTCAGGAGACCAGCTCATCCAGCCGCACTTTCGCGGCGGAGATCATGTGGTGGAGCCCCACGGAGGGGAACCCCATGAAGAAGAAGGAGGGAGGTCAGGAGACCAGCTCCCCAGCCGCATCATGGGGTCGGAGCCCCACGGAGGGGAACTGCCGGCCATGAAGAAGGGGGGGGTCAGGAGACCAGCTCCCCAGCCGCACTTCATGGCAGGAGATTGTGTGGTCGGAGCCCCACGGAGGGGAACTGCTGGCCATGAAGAGGAGGGGGAAGGTCAGGAGACCAGCTCCCCCAGCCGCACTTTCGCAGCAGGATAGAGTGTGGCGGGAGCCCCAGAAGAGGGAGCTGCCGCCACGAAGAATTGGGAGTGCCAGAGATTCCACCATGGCCACCCCAGAAACAACTTGCTTCCCCTCTTCCGGGACTTTGAGACTGAGGGGGTGGCGTTAGGCCATGTGCGCGTTACAAGGGGATATGTAACAGGGCGAGCAGCCCTGTATATTGTTTGTTTATTTTTAGAACGAGGGTTCCCCCTCCACCCCTGTGTTATTTTGTGTTTGTTTATTTTGATTATTATATTTTATGTCGGCCCCAGCGTGGCCGATTTGTTTTGTTTAAGCGTGGATGGGTGGCCCCATCCACAACATAATTAAAACTCGTGCAGAAGGTGGCCATCTCCCGAATTAATTAGGTGATTTAATTTGTTGCTAATCGGGAGATGGTCACCTGTTATAAAAAAAGCCTCTAGCTCTCTAGCTCGGAGTCCAGAGGAGAGGAGTAGAGAGCGAGGGAGGAACGAGAGCGTTTAAAAGGGACCAAAACAAAGCACACAGAAAGAGTACTTGGAACTGCAAACACAAGTCAAAAAGGAAGTTAGAAAGGCCAAGAGAGATAGAAAATCAATATTGCTAAGGGGCTAAAACCAATTCCAAAATGTTTTTCCAATATTATAACAGCAAGAGAACATTCAAAGAGGAGGTTAAATGTCTAAGAGACACAAATGGCAAAATCATAGATGAAGAAAAAAAAATAGCAAATATATTAAATGATTACTTTTCACAGATTTTTACAAAGGAAGACACGGACAACATGCCCCACATGTCGACCTGTTCCTATCCAGTTTTAAATAACTTTAGCATAACAGAGGCAGAAGTGTTAAAGGGACTAGGAGCTCTTAAAATAAACAAATCCCTGGGCGGATGAGATCCTCCCAATAGTACTCAAAGAAATGAAAGAAGTTATTTACAAGCCGCTAACCAAGATCATGCAACAGTCTCTTGACACAGGGGTTGTACCGACAGACTGGAAAATAGCAAACGTAATACCCCACAAAAAGGGAGACAAACTGAACCAGGTAACTACAGACCAATAAGCCTGACTTCTATTATATGTAAACTTATGGAAACTATAATAAGATCCAAAATGGAAAATTACCTATATGGTAACAATATCCTGGGTGACAGCCAGCATGGTTTTAGGAAAGGGAGATCATGTCTAACTAACCTACTTGACTTTTTTGAGGATGCAACATTGAAAATGGACAACTGCAAAGCATACGACATGGTCTATTTAGATTTCCAGAAAGCTTTTGACAAAGTCCCGCATAAAAGATTAATTCTCAAACTGAACGCAGTAGGATTCAAGGAAATGCATGCACATGGATTAGGGAGTGGTTAACATGTAGAAAACAGAAAGTACTGATTAGAGGAGAAACCTCGAAATGGAGTGAGGTAACCAGTGGTGTACCACAGGGATCAGTATTAGGTCCTCTGCTATTCCTAATCTACATTAATGATTTAGACTCTGATATAGTAAGCAAACTCGTTAAATTTGCAGACGGGAGGAGTTGTTGAAGCCAAAGGTCATTCAAAATGATCTAGACCGCATTCAAAATTGGGCAGACACATGGCAAATGAAATTTAATAGAGAAAAAGTTAAAGTATTGCATGCTAAAAATGTGCATTATAAATATCATATGGGAGATAGTGAAATTGAAGAAGGAACTATGAAAAAGACCTAGGAGTTTATGTTGACTCAGAAATGTCTTCATCTAGACAATGTGGGGAAGCTATAAAAAGGCTAACAAGATGCTTGGATATATTGTGAGAAGTGTTGAATTTAAATCAAGGAAGTAATGTTAAAAACTCTACAATGCATTAGTAAGACCTCACCTAGAATATTGTGTTCAGTTCTGGTCACCCCGTTACAAAAAGGATATTGCTGCTCTAGAAAGAGTGCAAAGAAGAGCAACCAGAATTATCCCGGGTTTAAAAAGGCATGTCGTATGCAGACAGGCTAAAAGAATTGAATCTATTCAGTCTTGAACAAAGAAGACTACCCGATTCAAACATTCAAAATCCTAAAAGGTATAGACAATGTCAACCAGGGGACTTCTTTGACTTGAAAAAAAAAAAAAAAAGGACCAGGGTCATAAATGGAGATTAGATAAAGGGGCATTCAGAACAGAAAATAGGAGGCACTTTTTTTTTACACAGAGAATTGTGAGGGTCTGGAACCAACTCCCCAGTAATGTTGTTGAAGCTGACACCCTGGGATCCTTCAAGAAGCTGCTTGATGAGATTCTGGGATCAATAAGCTACTAACAACCAAACGAGCAAGATGGGCTGAATGGCCTCCTCTCGTTTGTAAACTTTCTTATGTTCTTATGTTCTTATGAGAGAGTTTAAAACGATTACAGGAACAGTGAAGGCTACAGCCCAGCCTGACCTGTATTATTTACTTTTGTGTTCGAGATTTGTTTTTGTTAACCCTTTTATTTTGCTCTGTGAGCGCAAGTGTTTTGTTTAAATATTTTATTTATTTTTGTTTATTAATAAAAACGGCAGCCAGCCGTGTCTTACTTTGAACTGCAGTACTGCCCTGGTGTCAGTTAATTTTTCCCTTCCTGCTTCTGCCTGACGTCAGACCATCGTCATTCCTGTCACACATAGAGATTTAGCTGGCCAGTTAAATATTTAGCTAAATGTTAAATCTTGTTAAGAGATTTAAGATTTAGTTAAATATTTAGCTAAATGTTAAATCTTTAGAGATTTAAGATTTAGTTAAATATTTAAGTTCACAAAATCCAGATTTATTTGAACAGCTAAATCTTGATTCTCAAAATAAATATTTAATAACAAAATATATATTTATTTTTAAAATAAAGATTTAACATTTAAATGTTGAAAAGTTGCTAGATATTTTAAGATTTATAAATTATATCTGAATGTACACATTTAAAAAACAATATTTATTTATTTTCACAACATTTATAAATCTGGGGAAAAAAAGACAAGTTCGATCTGGGAAAAAATACAAGATTTAAGTTAAATCTGGAAAAAACGAAATGTTAAAATATTAACGCTTTTTTACACATGGCACCCCATACTGTTATTGTTAGACTACAGTAGTCTAACCTCTTTGGGCAGCGAGAGTGATGATTAAGACGAGGATCATAGCAACCAGTTTGTTTTAGCAGCAGTCAGTAGATAAACCCACACGTAATTCTCTGTGATTGGTTTCAAATATGAACGTTGACTGTTCAGTAATTCTCCACATTTGCACAGCGCTGTGCAGCTGCTTTTAATGCTACTGGTCGTTCAGCATTTCCTTTAGTCACATCAAGTGTTGCACTGTACTAAGTTAGATATCATAGTAACAAAGCAGCCTGCATTAAAATTACAAAGGAGGACACGAACAACATGCCCCACATGTCGACCTGTTCCTATCCAGATTTAAATAACTTTAGCATAACAGAGGCAGAAGTGTTAAAGGGACTAGGAGCTCTTAAAATAACAAATCCCCTGGGCCGGATGAGATCCTCCCAATAGTACTCAAAGAAATGAAAAACGTTACTTACAGACCGTTAACCAAGATCATGCAACAGTCTCTTGACACAGGGGTTGTACCGACAGACTGGAAAATTGCAAACGTAATACTGATCCACAAAAAGGGAGACAAAACCGAACCAGGTGACTACAGACCAATAAGCCTGACTTCTATTATATGTAAACTTAATGGAAACTATAATAAGATCTAAAATGGAAAATTACCTATATGGTAACAATATCCTGGGAGACAGTCAGCATGGTTTTAGGAAAGGGAGATCGTGTCTAACTAACCTGCTTGACTTTTTTGAGGATGCAACATTGACAATGGATAATTGCAAAGTATACAACATGGTTTATTTAGATTTCCAGAAAGCTTTTGACAAAGTCCCGCATAAAAGATTAATTCTCAAACTGAACGCAGTAGGGATTCAAGGCAATGCATGCACATGGATTAGGGAGTGGTTAACATGTAGAAAACAGAAAGTACTGATTAGAGGAGAAACCTCAAAATGGAGCGAGGTAACCAGTGGTGTACCACAGGAATCAGTATTAGGTCCTCTGCTATTCCTAATCTACATTAATGATTTAGATTCTGGTATAGTAAGCAAACTCGTTAAATTGTCAGACGACACAAAAATAGGAGGAGTGGCAAACACTGATGCAGCAGCAAAGGTCATTCAAAATGATCTAGACAGCATTCAGAACTGGGCAGACACATGGCAAATGACATTTAATAGAGAAAAGTGTAAAGTACTGCACGCAGGCAATAAAAATGTGCATTATAAATATCATATGGGAGATACTGAAATTGAAGAAGGAATCTATGAAAAAGACCTAGGAGTTTATGTTGACTCAAAAATGTCTTCATCTAGACAATGTGGGGAAGCTATAAAAAAAGGCCAACAAGATGCTCGGATATATTGTGAAAAGTGTTGAAATTTAAATCAAGGGAAGTAATGTTAAAACTTTGCAATGCATTAGTAAGACCTCGTCTAGAATATTGTGTTCAGTTCTGGTCACATCGTTACAAAAAGGATATTGCTGCTCTAGAAAGAGTGCAAAAAGGCATGACCAGAATTATGCCGGGTTTAAAAGGCATGTCGTATGCCAGGCTAAAACAATTGAATCTATTCAGTCTTGAACAAAGAAGACTATGCGGTGATCTGATTCAAGCATTCAAAATTCTAAAAGGTATAGACAATGTCAACCTAAGGGACTTTTTTGACCTGAAACAAGGACCAGGGGTCGCAAATGGAGATTAGATAAAGGGGCATTCAGAACAGAAAATAGGAGGCACTTTTTTACATAGAGAATTGTGAGGGTCTGGAACCAACTCCTCAGTAATGTTCTTGAAGCTGACACCATGGGATCCTTCAGAAGCTGCTTGATGAGATTCAGAGATCAATAAGCTACTAACAACCAAACGAACAAGATGGGCTCAATGGCCTCCTCTCGTTTGTAAACTTTCTTATGTTCTTCATTAGTTAATATTGCTTGACATTTTGTAACAATAGTCTAGCAGAGAGCTCGTATTTCACGTTATGCTTGTGTTTCTGCGTGTTAAAAGTGAAAGTAAAGTGCATGGACAACGGAGATCTCACTGGGAGGATCTCGCGAGTATGTTAATGTAGAAGCTACGTGCAGTGTTTTCCTGTACTGTGTTATGATGAAAAGCCCTGTTAAACGTCCCTCCTGATGTGTTTTAATTGCAGGAGGACAAAATAAATTGCCATTGAATTGACCAGCAAGCTTGGGAGTATCGTGTTAAACGAATCTACACACATTTACAAAACGCAGAGCATCTGAATGGGCGGAGCCAGGCCCAGGAATACTGCATTATAGACAGCCTGTGTAGCAAGTAGCCACCAACCTGCCTGACAGTAGCTTAGATTTAAAGGGGATTTTAGAGTAGAATAGCCCCAGTTTGCTACACCTTGTCTAGCCCATAGGTTTATATATATATATATATATATATATATATATATATATATATATATATATATAACTCAGCCAGCTATATGATCGACCCCAAGTAAGGCTTAAGTATTTAAGTGAGCCCTGGTTACTGATATAGTCACGTCAATGGGTAGTGGTTAGAAAGATAGTGAGTAGGGGTTGCATATGTTTAAATTTATTTTAAGGTTGCTGCTTTCAGTGTTTATTCCTACCAAATTACTTTATATGAGACTGTGGTGCGCTGTTTCTCAAAAAAATGTTGCTTTGAGATCCTCAGGTTGCAATGTAAAGATATTTTAATGCAAATATCCATTATTAACCCTACCAATTGTTTCTTTACTAATTCTGCATATGTCTTAATTTTAAAAAGACAGATATTTTTCATAATTTGGACATACTTTAATTAATTTTCCTGTATTTTAAATGAGTCTCTATGTGCCTGTCTTCCTGCAGACTTTCATGCTTTTGCATTATACTGTTAAAAAGTTGTCTTTAATTATGCCACTAAAATGGTCACAAGTGTTGTGTAGTGACTACATACCTTTCTTCACAGTTAAAGCAAATTTCTTTCTAGTCTGCAGATATGACACTTTGCTTGTTTTTCTTCATTATCAGATATTTGCAATTTTGCAATGCTAGGTAAAGGCAGGCAGAGAACACATATAACTATATACAATATTATATATACATCTAAAATGAGCAATCCTACAGTAATATACATCCTGTGGTTTGCTTTTTGTCCTCAGTTCCAAGGTGTTTCAGGTGTTTGTTGAAGTTGACCAGCTGGAGATTTTAAAACATTACCCAATGTGTTGGCTGTCTCTTCAGAGGGTTACTTTGTCAGTCATGAGGATGCTGAAAAGCAGGGCCTGGTAAAATGCATCTCTGAAAGTCGGGGAGATCCCGTCATTCAGCTGACCTTGATGTTCCTCAAATACATTTTGCCACTGTTGAACGATTTCAACAAGCTTTTCCAGGTAGATTAATCTGCAGCTTTGTATCATTTAATTGAATATCATCAAGTTTCCAGGAGGTACATCAAAGAGCAGGCTGATTTAACGAAAGTGGAGTATGATGTCCCGGAAAAGCAACATGACGATAACATCATAGCAGTTGGTATGTCTGTCAGGACCTTTCTGGCAGAAGAGATTGCTGTTAACCCTGTTACAAGGACCAAGTTATTTAGGGCAAGGGGCTTGCATTTAATGTTTACTAACATGTATAATTTCATTTGGTGAGTGGTTCGATTTATGTGTGTGTGCGCATGTACAGTGCCATGAAAAAGTCTGATTTTCTGCATTTTTGCACATTTTTCACATTGTATTTGGTCAGATTTTTTTGTGGGTTGTAGTAGTATATAGAGGGAGTCAGAGAAAAAATGACACCAAAGTTTGGTGCTTCTTTCATTTGTTTTGTGTGCAAGGTAATCAAACATGCAATCTTCAGGTGTGAAAAAGTTATTGCCCCCCCTAGTTAACTCAACCCAATTAAAGGGATAACACTATGTAACACAATTTTTGTTCCTGGGTAGTAAGTGTTATTTCCTAATTGCTTATGCCTCAAAAGTATAGAAAATGGCTATTATTCCCCACAAACTTTGCTTTTGTGACCAGGACAGTGATATTTTGAAATGTACCTATTTCCAATGAGAAAACGGGCGAATTTGTGTCTTTTCGTTCACATAAAGTCAGAAAAAAACAACATATGAATCCAAATTAACATGTATTTATACTAAAGTAATACAAAAATGACTACAAAAGATTTAGAAGCGAGTAGTTTTTCGAGATTTACGATTATACTGTAAATCACTTTCACGAATCAGCCCCCAAATGTAGTCTCCCATCATGTTCTCGTTATACTGTCCTTCATTGACAGCTCATCCAGGATCCTCAAAGCCATGCTGCTCCATAATGGTAACAAGTACCCGTCTCTTCCCCTGGCTCACTCGGTGCACCTCAAAGAGGATTACAACAGCATCAAGACCTTGCTGGACGCCTTGAAGTATGATGAGTACGGCTGGGACCCCCGGAAGGTGCTGATGCCACCACTGCACATCAAATTGGGCCTTATGAAACAATTTGTCAGAGCTCTAGATAAGGAGTCGGCAGCCTTCAAGTACCTTCAAGACTTCTTCCCTAAGCTGTCGGAGGCAAAGGTCAAAGCCGGTGTCTTCGTCGGACCACAGATAAAGAAGATCCTGGAGTGCAATGAATTCTCCAAGAAGCTCACTAGTAAGGAGAAAGCGGCTTGGAACAGCTTTGTCGCAGTGGTTCGGGGCTTCCTGGGCAATCACAAGGCCGAAAACTATGTGGAGCTGGTTGAGACTCTGGTGAAGAACTACGGCACAATGGGCTGTAGGATGTCCCTCAAAGTCCATATCCTGATGCTCATCTTGATAAATTCAAGGAGAACATGGGAGCGCATCGGAGGAGCAAGGCGAGCGCTTCCACCAGGATATACTGGACTTTGACGCCGCTACCAAGGACAGTATAACGAGAACATGATGTGAGACTACATTTGGGGGCTGATTCGTGAAAGTGATTTACAGTATAATCGTAAATCTCGAAAAACTACTCGCTTCTAAATCTTTTGTAGTCATTTTTGTATTACTTTAGTATAAATACATGTTAATTTGGATTCATATGTTGTTTTTTCTGACTTTATGTGAACGAAAAAGACACAAATTACCCGTTTTCTCATTGGAAATAGGTAAATTTTCAAAATATCACTGTCCTGGTCACAAAAGCAAAGTTTGTGGGGAATAATAGCCATTTTCTATACTTTTGAGGCATAAGCAATTAGGAAATAACACTTACTACCCAGGAACCAAAAAAGAAAAATAATTTGTTACACGGTGTAATTAGGGTCAGCTGTTTGAGTACTTTGGTTAACAACTAGGCCTGATTTGGGCCAGCCCTGCCCAATATAAATCTGACTAACTTTGGCCCTTACCACAGAGTGAAGTTGTCAGCACACAGGTTCTAGAGGCACATCATGCCACGAACAAAAGAAATTCCTGAAGACCTCCGGAAAAAAGTTGTTGATGCCTATCAGTTTGGAAAGGGTTACAAAGCCATTTCTAAGGCTCTGGGGCTCCACCGAACCACAGTCAGAGCCATATTGTCCAAATGGAGAAGGTTTGGGACAGTAGTGAATCTTCCCAGGAGTGGCCGTCCTGCCAAAATCTCTCCAAGAGCAAGGCGTAAAATCGTCCAGGAAGTCACAAAGAACCCTAGAACATCCGGGGATCTGCAGGCCTCTCTCGCCTCGGCTAAGGTCAGTGTTCATGACTCCACCATCAGAAAGACACTGGGCAAAAATGGGATTCATGGCAGAGTAGCAAGGCAGAAACCATTGCTCACTAAGAACATGAATGCTCGTCTCAAGTTTGCCAAAAAGCACCTGGATGATCCTCAAGAGTTCTGGAACAATGTTCTATGGACAGATGAGTCAAAAGTGAAACTTTTTGGCCGACATGGTCCCCGTTATGTCTGGCGAAAACCAAACACTGCATTCCACAGTAAGAACCTCATACCAACGGTCAAGTATGGTGGTGGTAGTGTCATGGTTTGGGGACGCCTTGTCATCATTGAAGGAACCATGAATTCTACTCTGTATCAGAGAATTCCACAGGAGAATGTCAGGCCATCCGTCCGTGAGCTGAAGCTGTAGTGCAGCTGGGTCACGCAGCAAGACAATGATCCGAAACACACAAGCAAGTCTACATCAGAATGGTTGAAGAACAAGAAATTTAAACTTTTGGAATGGCCTAGTCAAAGTCCAGACCTAAACCCCATTGAGATGTTGTGGCAGGACCTGAAAACGAGCAGTTCATGCTCGAAAACCCACAAATGTCACTGAGTTGAAGCAGTTCTGCATGGAAGAGTGGGCCAAAATTCCTCCAGGGCGCTGTGAGAGACTAATCAATAACTACAGGAAGCGTTTGGTTGCAGTTATTGCTGCTAAAGGTGGCGTAACCAGTTATTGAGTCTAAGGGGGCAAATACTTTTTCACACAGGGGCATTGGGTGTTGCACAACTTTATTTAATAAATAAATGAAATATGTATCAAATTTTTGTGTTATTTGTTCACTCAGGGTCCCTTTTATCTAATATTAGGTTTTGGTTGAAGATCTGATAACATTCAGTGTCAGAAATATGCAAAAATGCAGAAAATCAGACAGGAGGCAAATACTTTTTCACGGCACTGTATGTATTTTTACAAATGTTTATTTTTTTTGTACCGATTCATGGGTAGTAAAAAAAAAAACTTGGATCTTTCTATAAACCCTGACTTGCTTAGGTTGAATTTTATTTGTATTCTTACTGTTTTGTTTGCTGTTCTAGGGAAGTTATAGGTTTCTACTGTGCTGTGGTCAAAAAGGTGCTTCAGAAGTTCCCTTTTGATGATAAAGTTTTGAAAGATCTAGTCATCCTGGATCCTGCTAGAAGGCATGAACTTACCTGTGAGCCAAGTATGAAATCTCTGTCCAGCTTTTTTGTAGGATTGTTGCTTGCTTTAAATTGTCAGTTGTCTTTAGGGGCATAAAATAAACATGGCTTAACTGTGCATTATATATTCACTATTCTAGATATTTACATATTTTATATCTTTGTTTTTCAATTGTGAGGCTTGCGATTAGATTCACCCCCAGTATTGATTCAGAGGCGCTGAAAGATGAGTATGAGGAGTTTCAAGTGGTGGAAGATGAAGCATTGCCCAGCATGCCAGAAGATGGAAAGCCAAATGTGGACTGTGTTTGCTTCAAAGTTCTTGTCACTTCAGAAATGATGCATAGTGCAAAGAGGGATGCTCATGAATATAATAAAGAGCATGCCTAATGTTTTGGCAGATTTTTTTTTGAACAGTAGCAACTTTATGAGAAGTGCTTTCATTTAATGTAAAAAATAATAGATATACACACACAGTACACCCTTGCTATAACAAACCTGAGTCCAAGCCTTTTGTTCGTTATATCGAGGGGTTTGTTATAGCGAAAGGACAATCAAAATGAATGATACACTGTTGAAATAAGTTAATGAGATGATATTGTGAATACAAGTAGAATTACATGTACCTGTTTGTTTCGTGTATGCAGTATTCTGCCTTTACTTCATCCAATTCGTTAAAGGATTAAAACGTAGTACAAAAAGCAAAAATTCCGAATTGAAGCTAAACTTTTATTCAAAAACTCTTACTCTTAATCCAACATGCAAGAATCCCAAACTGAGCTTTTATTCCAAATCAACCCAACATGAAAAATTTGACATGAAAAGTTAATCAGGTCCTCAAATTCTTTTTTTTCATAGTTTTTTTTCTTTAAATCAATTTTGCTTTGCCAAATGGTTGCTGAACAAGCCAAAGTACAGAGTGCTTTTTGACAACCTATATTCACGACAGATATGCCTGCTTTACTGCTTTTTTCAAACGATCAATATAGTTTCCAGCTTTGTTGCAACATAAAATGATTTTCATTTCGGAGGCAGTGTCTTATGACAAGAGTTGACTTCACTGGTACGTAAAGACCGGGATGTTGACAGAATGTGTATACTGTCACAAAAATCCTTGGGCAGCAGTGTGGAGTAGTGGTTAGGGCTCTGGACTCTTGACCGGAGGGTTGTGGGTTCAATCCCAGGTGCGGGGACACTGCTGTTGTACCCTTGAGCAAGGTACTTTACCTAGATTGCTCCAGTAAAAACCCAACTGTATAAATGGGTAATTGTATGTAAAAATAATGTGATATATTGTATCAATTCTAAGTCGCCCTGGATAAGGGCGTCTGCTAAGAAAGAAATAATAACAATAATAAAGCTATAAGAATGAGCCTTCAGTCGATTCAGAGCCAAACTCAATATTTATTACACTAAAATGATCAAAAACAAATCTGCCAATTGTTAACTAATAATTAAAAGGCGACCTGCCCCGCTAAAACAAATTCATTTTTAAAATAAATCTCAGGGTGGACCTATTCTGTCTCTGTTTATTCAATTTTCACTCTGCTTCAGAACAACAAACACACTCCCCGTCGCTGGTCTTTAGCCCCAGCCAATCACCAGCAGCTCTTGTGGTCCGTGCCTGTCACCCATAGGCTGTTTGACCGATGTGAAACACAGCCCCTCCTACTCCAAGCGTTCCTGCTCTTCACAGACTTCACATATATTTTAATTTGGGGTCCAGGGACCAGGTTTGTTATAATAAAGGGTGTTATAGCGAGGGTGTGTTGTATATACATTATTGTACTTGAAGGTACAGAAAAATCTATTCATCTCAGAAAAACAAAGATATTAAAGTCAAATCCTAAAAGTAGATAACTTGTCACTTTTTTTTGTTATAGTTATGTGGCACTGCCACCTAAATTAAAATGTTCGGTTCTACATGGTGCAATAAGCGTACCATGTGTTGCACCTTAATTGGGCAGCACGGAAGCCTGGCTAGGTTCCAAATACATTTCGAGGTTCTTATTCGCTGGAATCGGAAGCGCTGTTAATGGAAAGATTGTTTTAGGCAAGTATAAATAGTACCTTTGTTACGCCATAGGGGGGAGCTACTTACTTGCCTTGTGAGTTCCTGCCATCTCCTTAGTTCCTGTTTAGTGACTTTATTCCGTGTTTTGAAAAGACCGCAGCGTTCTTTTGCCCGGGGAGGTTTGCCATGGTAGAGCGATCCTGTTTACTTCGACTATCGTTCCTGTTGGAAGTTGTTTTGTTTTTTATTAGCAAGTGCTTTGTGCCAGTTTGTAACTACAGTTGCATACATCCTTTAACATGGAAGCTACTGTTTATTTTCCAGTGGCTTGAAAATTGGAATATGGAAGTTTCTCTCATTTTTTTTTGTGGATTACTTGTCATCGCCTTCTGAGAGGATCTTCAAGCAAGCGGGTACCCAGGAGTTTGGTGAGATTGTTGTTTTTTTTATTTTTGTTGCGGGACTGTTCTGTTTTTGTTTTATTTTATTTTGTTACTTTGTTCTCGCAGTGGATATTTTGCTGGCTTGTTTACGTTTTGTTTTTTTTTCTGCTCTGAACTTATCTTTTCTATTTTGTTTTATTTAACAGTATTAATTATTTTAGCCAATAAATGTTTAAGGTTATCCCTTGTTTCTATAGTGTATTTATTGGGGGATCTCACGTCCTTGATGCACTGTCACTTCGCCCTTCCCCTTTGTTAATTTGAGGTATATTTGATACAGGGAGGTAATCCCGCCGTTGGGATTAGTTTTGTGCTAAGGGCGAGTCGTTACAGATTGGTGGCCCGTACGGGGAGTGTTAGTCATTTATTTAGGCTGAATTAATGGATTTTCAATATGGCAGAAGGTGAAGATCACGAATATGTACAGGATAGTATGGATTTTGCAAACTTTACTGCTGGTCCAGGTGTCACACGCAGACAGCTGCTAGCTGAGTTAACTTCAAAGTTGGAAGAGTTATATATCAGTGAATCCCCTGCAGCTGCTCAGGGAATGGGGGATGATACTAATGTTCCCGATTTTGGTTTTATTTTCAGTAGGATGGAGCAAATTACTGCACGTATAGAGAAACTGGAACATGAAATGTCCATGGCATCTCAGAGCAGTATCAATCGAGAGGAACTGTTAAGAACATTTATTGATAACAAATTTGAAAGTACTGAGAGTTCTGTGGCTAAAATGCTAGATCAGTTGGAGAGTTCAGTGGTCAGGTGTTTTGAGCGAAGGGAGGTGAAATGGCAGGCAGCATTAAGGGATATGCGGAGCAGCACAAGCACTCCGAAAGTATCTTTTATTCCACGTTTTTATCAGCCTTATCAGCCTGATATGGCTCATGTGTCTAATAGCTCTTTGGAAGCTTTGTCACTGAGACCTATGGTGACTGAAAGTGTTAGACCCCGTGCATATAATTATAAACCACCTATTAAACTAAGTTTTCCAGTCTTTGGAGAGGGTGAAGGTTCCACTGATGTATTGAGTTTTATAGATGCCTGCCAGGATTTCTTGTCGGTAGTAACCATGACTGAATCAGAAATCTTAGCTACACTGTCAACAGTGTTAAAGGGTTCTGCAAAGAGTTGGTGGATTGCAGAACGCCATAAAATTCAGACATGGGCACTTTTCAAAACTGCTTTTATTGAGGCTTTTCTTCCCACGGATTATTTTACTGAGGTGGAGAAAAGGTTGTGTGATCGGGTTCAAGATCCAGCTGAAAGTGTAAGAGATTTTGCATATGATTACCGAGCTCTTTGTCTTAAGTGGCGTCCAGGTATGACAGAGGCTGAAATAGTAGATAGAATTTTGGGCAATGCAAACCCCAAGCTAGCAAGTTTTATTAGGGGATCGGTGTAGTCTGTGGCAGATTTGGTTAGAGTTGGGGCCATGGTAGAAAGGGATTGGTCCTCTCAGAAAGAGTATTGGGGGAAAGTAAATGCAAAGACTGAGAGAGGGGCAAAGAAGCCAGTGAAAGGATCAGTTAGAATAGCAGCTGATATGTCTGTCATACACAATGCAAGCACTCCTCAATTGGCACCCACTGGTAATGGCCATTTTTCATTGTTGGCTTTGAAGCTATCTGTGCGGGGGTGGGAAGGTTTAGCATTGATTGACATTGGATGTACCTACACTTTAATGAGGAATAATCTTTGGTTACAGCTTTGTCAATCAAAGGATCGTTTATCTTTATAGTTTTGGTCTGTAGACACCTACATAATGGATGATGCTCATTTAGCTCAGCCTTTAGTTTTAGGACTTGATTTCCTAGTCAAAACATCTACATTGCTTGACTTGGTGAAGCAGGTGTATGGAGTAAAGAAGCCTGAGGGATATTCATTTTTTCCATTTGCTCATGAGAATGTGTGGGGTGCAGAGTGGCAGCTAATGTCAAAGCTTTTTATGGCAGTTCCCACTAAGGTGGTGAGGAAAGAGCTAGATCTGGGGTTAAGAGAGAGACCGATATTAGAATTGAATGTTACGATTGAAGGGCAAAGGTTGTTGGACCCACTGATGCTGCAGTGGCCGTCAGTTTGTACTTCCCGTTTGGGAAAGACAGACTTAATCCACCATGTGATACTTACTACCAATGAGATTCCAGTGCGTGTCCGAGCTTATCGAGTATCGGAACACAAAAAAACTATTATAAAGCAACATCTTGAGCAAATGCTACAGGATGGCATTGTAGAACCGTCTGCTTCAGCCTGGGCCGCACCTGTGGTTTTGACCGAAAAAAAGGATGGGTCATTTAGGTTCTGTGTTGAGTACCGGGGGGTAAATAAGTAAACTGACCTTGATGCATATCCCATGCCCAGAGTTCATGACATTTTGGAATCATTAGAGGGAGCTTCAGTTTTTAGTTCCTTAGATTTGCGTTCTGGTTACTGGCAGGTGGTTATGAATGATCAAAGTAAACCAAACACAGCATTTATTACTCCTTTCGGTCTGTATCAGTTTAATGTGATGCCTTTCGGTTTGAAGAACGCTGCAGTGTCGTTCCAACGTCTGATGGAACAAGTGCTGGTAAACCTGAAGGGTAACAGTTGCTTTGTATACATAGATGATATCATTGTGTACTCTCCCACTAAAGAGCAGCATGTGAGAGATCTGGCATCTGTATTTCAGGCCCTGGATCAAGCCAATCTCACCCTCAATTTAGCCAAATGTCATTTCTTTCAACCTTCACTTAAGTTCCTGGGTCATATAGTATCAGGAAATGGGGTGTCCGTAGATACAGATAAAGTTGGAGCAATAAAGGAGTACCCAGCACCGACCAATCTCAGGGGGCTGCAAAGGTTCCTGGGGTTGGCCGGGTGGTATCAATTTGCTGATAAAGCTGCTCCACTGAATCGGCTGAAAAAGAAAGGAGTGAGCTGGGTGTGGTCGAAAGCTGAGCAAGACAGCTTTGAACAATTAAAGGAAGCCTTGCAGAGAGCTCCTGTGTTGTCCCACCCTGATTTAATGAAACCGTTCCGGGTGTATACTGATGCCAGTGATGTGGGAATAGGAGCTGTTCTGGCTCAGGGGTGCTCAGAAAACGAGTGGGTTGTTGCTTATGCATCTCGTGTTTTAACAAAACCTGAATCTAACTATTCCACATCCGAGAAGGAATGCTTGGCGGTTATCTGGGCCATTGAGAAATGGAAGCATTACCTGGAAGGGGTGGAATTTGAAGTTGTGACAGATCATGCTGCTTTAACTTGGGTTTTTAATTCTCCCAGTGACATCCCGCCTAACTTTCGTTGGGCTTTATCTCAACCGTATACTTTTCGGAGTTATATATCGAAAGGGAAGTTTAAATGTAGTGCCAGATGCCCTGTCTCGATCTCCTCAGATAGAAAAGGCAGGACTTGCCGTTTTTTCAGAGGAAAAAAAGCAGGTTGCCGTTCTTGATATGCCCTCTGAAATGAGTGAGATCGCAGAGGCTCAGGCTCAAGATCTGAATCTTCAAGAATTGAAGAAGAAAATGGACGGTCATCGGTCTGACCTTATAGGGTTTGTGGTTGAAAAGGGGGTGTTGTATAGGAGAATGTCTCTACCCAGAGGTGAGGGTCAGCGCTACCAAGTGGTTGTTCCCGAGTCATTAATTACAATATTTTTACAATACTATCATGACAACCCATTGAGTGGGCATCTGGGTAGAATGAAGACTCTGCTTCGTGTTTTGGAGGTAGCATGGTGGCCTACAATTAGGCAAGATGTTACAAAGCATGTTAAGGAGTGTATAGCTTGTCAAATATACAAGCCATCAAATCAGAAACCTGCAGGGTTTTTACAGTCCACGACCGTGGAAGAGCCAGGTCACATGCTAGGAATTGACTTGATGGGGCCTTTCCCACGCAGTAAGAAAGGTAATACATGCTTGGTGGTGATTGTGGATTATTACACCAAGTGGGTGGAGGTATTCCCAATGCGTGATGGAAAGACTCATCGCATCGTGCAGCTTTTAACTCGGGAGATTTTTACGCGCTGGGGGACACCAAAGTACCTGGTGTCTGACAGGGGGGCTCAGTTTACCAGTGGTGTTCTAATTGAGGTTTGCAAAAAGTGGGGTGTTACACGAAAACTTACTACAAGTTATCACCCTCAGTCTAATCTTACGGAGAGAGTCAACAGAACTCTGAAGCCAATGATAGCTTCCTTTGTGGGTCAAAATCAGCAGTTGTGGGATCAATGGTTGCCCGAATTTAGATTTGCCATAAATTCAGCAAAACAGGAGACCACTGGCTTTACTCCCGCTGAGCTAATGTTAGGAAGGGTTCTTAAAGGTCCTCTTGATCGTTTAGTGTCCAAATCTCCTTCACCTGGAGAATCCAGTTACTCTGTGCTTGAGAGACAGGCTGGTATTGCCAAGCTGGTTAGAGAGCGTGTGAAGGAAGCTCAAGGGCGGCAGGCTAAAAATTATAATGCCCGGAGAAGATGTGTGATATTTAGCAAAGGAGACTTAGTTTGGGTGAGGAGTCACCCAATTTCTGATGCATCTGCTTTTTTCTCAGCTAAATTAGCCCCAGAATGGTCTGGACCAGCCTCAGTAATAAAAAAACTGGGACCAGTTAATTACAGATTGAAGTGGGTGGATCGTCCTGAGAAGGTCGAAACAATAAATGTGGTAAATCTAAAGCCATGTTTTGGGGTATTACCCTAGTTACTCCGCTGGGGGGGGGGCGACTATGCGGCACTGCCACCTAAATTAAAATGTTCGGTTCTACATGGTGCAAGAAGCGTACCATGTGTTGCGCCTTAATTGGGCAGCACGGAAGCCTGGCCAGGTTCCAAATACATTTCGAGGTTCTTATTCGCTGGAAGCGGCAGCGCTGTTAATGGAAAGACTGTTTTAGGCAAGTATAAATAGTACCTTTGTTACGCCATAGGGGGGTGCTACTTACTTGCCTTGTGAGTTCCTGCCATCTCCTTAGTTCCTGTTTAGTGACTTTATTCCGTGTTTTGAAAAGACCGCGGCGTTCTTTTGCCCGGGGAGGTTTGCCATGGTAGAGCGATCCTGTTTACTTCGACTGTTGTTCCTGTTGGAAGTTGTTTTGTTTTTTATTAGCAAGTGCTTTGTGCCAGTTTTGTTTTTTTTTCTGCTCGGAACTTATCTTTTCTATTTTGTTTTGTTTAACAGTATCAATTATTTTAGCCAATAAATGTTTAAGGTTATCCCTTGTTTCTATAGTGTATTTATTGGGGGATCTCGCGTCCTTGATGTACTGTCGCTTCGCCCTTCCCCTTTGTTAATTTGAGGTATATATGATACAGGGAGGTAATCCCGCCGATTAGTTTTGTGCTAAGGGCGAGTCGTTACAGTTAAATGCATGGAATAGATTACCATTTGAAGTAGTAACATCTAAAACTCCTTAATCAAAATGCCATTATATTTGGCCCAATTAAATAAGAGTATCCTTACAAATGCTTAATTTAAACTTAACGATGAAATGCCATGACTTTTTAAAAGTATTTAAAATGCATTACCATATTAATTTAATAAATACACCTTTGAGCCCAGAACAGCCTTATTTGTTTTCTTTGTTGTAAAATCTCTTACAATGAAACAATCATGATAACATACCCTACTGTGACAATGGACAGCCTCTCACACGGCTACCTCGTTCTTTCAAATTCTTTCCTAGTATAAACACAGTGTATGGGAGAACAATGGTGCAGTATATTTCATGGTAAGATGTATAGTAATGGGGCTGCCACTACTCAAAGTTAGAAAAGAAAAACAGCTGTAAACTGATTACCAGCCAAGTGGATTGTGTCTGCTACCTTCCTTTTTTTTTTTTTTTTTTTTTTTTTTTACTCAACATAAAAACTTATCAAGTCTGAACAGCAACAATGCTGGTTAACTGAACATGCATAACTATTCTGCGAAATACCAGGATCTCAAAATGATTTTCATGGTTTCTTTTTACAAATTGCCACCAGAATGTTTATTTGTATAATGTTCGGTCCAGTCCTATAATTTTGCATTTTATAAACAAAGTAAAAAAAAAAATAAGAACATAAGAACATAAGAAAGTTTAAAACGAGAGGAGGCCATTCAGCCCATCTTGCTCTTTTCCCAGAATGGGGCAGCAGGGTGTCAGCTTCAACAACATTACTGGGGAGTTGGTTCCAGACCCTCACAATTCTCTGTGTAAAAAAAGTGCCTCCTATTTTCTGTTCTGAATGCCCCTTTATCTAATCTCCATTTATGACCCCTGGTCCTTTTTTCTTTTTTCAAGTCAAAGAAGTCCCCCGGGGAATATTGTCTTTTCCTGGGGTCATATGATTACATTCGTTCTTGCATATGAACATTCGTTTCCAGAATTAACTTGCTATACAAAATGGCAATATTACAAACTGGACCTTACTCTTCCAGTGTTTCTATGTCTACTATAATACAGTCAATGGCAGATGTATTAATGTTACTCTAGATGTTGTATTAATGTTTTGGTCCTTACAGCTGCCTTGCAGTTTGACCATAAAACACTTTGCACCATGTACTGGAAAAGTGTTTGCCAAAACAGTCAAAAAAAAAAAAAAATTAGCCATATTTTATTGCATGTACAATAATGGACACCATTTTAGTATTAAGACGACAGTCATACAAGAGACCAGCAGTAATGACAAGAGGTACAGTTTTAAGTTAGCACATCATGATAAATTAAACCTTACCCCAGTTTGGAGCTTTAATTTTTTCATCTGAGCATATGAATTATTGTGCTTCATCTGAAATGTAATACTTTTGGTTAATGATTAAAAACTATAAACTAACATCACAATTAGGGTTTGAACTAATCAGTGTTTATTTTGAGCTGGTTTACGTAACCTGTTAAGTTTGAGGCTTCTCCACTAGCTGTTAATTTACAATTCACTTGTATCTGATAAGCAACATTAAACCGTACCTGACTGAGTGGGTAGGTGCTGAGTGCACGCTGAATGCTCATAATTATATACACAATAACCCACTACGCTGTGCAATAAGACATATTACATTCGCAGTGCCTTCACCCACCCAGAAGTGTGGTAGATACATCTTATCGCAAAGCCCGGAGTGGGATACTGCGCTAATAAAATGTCTCTATTTATATATTTTTAAAAAGATTTTAAACTTTAAAATTAAGTTTTACTGAATGTATCCTTCTGCCATTTTCTTTAAAAGCTACAAATTTGCTGGAAACCTTATTACCGTTGAGTTAAAAAAAAAAAAAAAAAAAAAAAAAAAAAAGCTAGAGAGGGAAATATATTCAAGGTTATTTTTTTATTCTCTCTCTCTCTCTCTAATATATATATATATATATATATATATATATATATATATATATATATATATATATATATATGATATATATATGTCGTCTCCTCAGTACTGATTTAACTTAAGTCAGACGGTCCAACGCAACTTCTCTCCACCGATTTTAACTCCTGCCCAAGGCACAATTGCTGTGGCCAAAGAGATCAAGATTTTGAGATTTTAAAGAAGATAAATCATATTTAATTTCTGTTAGTGTTTGACTATTAAAAAAAAAAAAAAAGATAAATATACTGAATAGCTAAAGGGCCTCAAATCCTTAGCTGGCAGTAGGTTTTGAGAATTTTTTTTTTTCTTCAAGCTGTTGACCCAGAACCACTTTGACCTTCAGGAGATGATTCACCCCTAGCCATGCAGGAAGATAATTCTTATTGCACAGTCATGTGATCTTGTTCAGCCAATCATTGCATTTAATTTATAAACATGTATAACATCCGGTAAGGACCTAGGGGACTCATGCTTAACAGCAAATCAGAAAGACCTAAAGGACTAGATCAATACAGGTCTTTCTGATTCACTATAAGCAAGTTAGACATAATTGTGCTGTTAAGAGGGGTTGTAACATGGTTGACACCCAAATTGCATGCACCCTGCATTGGTAGTGTTTAAGGCAGCTGATCCGAAACAAATAATACATTACTAAAAGTTATCACATTATGGAAAAGCCTGACACTTGGTGCACAATTAACAGATTTATTACAGTACTTTGGGCACTTGTAAAAAATAAACACCAAAACGTTCAAGCCCTTTTTGAAACAAATCCCAACCTGAAAACTTTATCACTCAATAATGGTATTAAAATCAAGCTTGCAATTTAAGATGTTCAAACAAAACTTAAAAAGATAGTATTTAACAGACTTTTTTCAGTAAACCAGAATTCACATGGTAAGCTCTAGCCCTAAAAATGGAATGTGGGGATTAAGCTTGATATTGCCTACTATATGCACTGTATCATATACCTCATACTAATTATTACCCCTCTTCCCCCCCCAAAATTATCTTCACTGATGTTGACATTTATTAAAGTACAAATTAAATCTTAAATATAATTTCTGATTACTCTCCACTGGAGTCTGTGTCATCATTAATATATTCTTCTTCTACAGCTGTACTGCCATTCTGGGTCCCCCACTCTTCCTCATCATATTCAATACTGTCATTATCTTCATTAAGTTCGTTATCAGGTTCAGGCCCACCTGCATCAGCTTCAGCACCCACTGCTGCCCTTTGGTTTTCGTTTGGCGCCACATATCCATTGTTGTTGGCAAAGATGCCATTTTCTCTAGAGCCTTCCTCAATATAGACCTTCTGGTGGCACATGGGACATGTGTCCTGTATATAGAGCCACTTCCGGAGACAGAGAGCATGGAAGTAATGGTGACACGGGGTAATACGAGCAGAGGCAGTGAACTCCTGGTAGCAGATTGCACAGACATCCTCGATCTCCCGTAGATGCTCACCTTTCATCTCTGGAAGGGAGTTGATCTTCTTCACAGCAGTTCTTCGGTTAATGAAGGTCTTCCATCCATTCTTGGCTTGAAGATAAATGTTGAAGTAAGCGTGGAGGCACATCATGCAAGCACGGATCTTGCTGCCAGATTCAAACATCATGGTATAGGCTCCATTCCCGAACATGATCACCCCGAATATGAATTCGATGACATTGCCGGTCGAGCGCACATAGTACACATAATCGTCCAGCTTCTCCCACAGGACATTGTAGTAGCCGTCAATCATAAACAGTGTGTAAACAGTCAGGGAGACCATGACCTTCAGACACAGTTCAACACAGAAAGCAGTCACTGCAAATAACCATGTGTTTAGTGCATAGTGGTTCCAGAGCACAAAGCTGAGCAAAATGGGCAGCACAAAAAGACATAAGGAGACCAGGAGGACTGGGAAATGTCTTCGGAAAGATGAGACATGTGAGGCACTCAGAGACATGAGAACTGGATCGGTCATCCCATGGATAAAATGCAAGATGGCAGTTAATAGAAGGCACATGTTGCGGCTGAGACGCACGAATCTCTCCTCTGGGTCCAGACCACTGAGTCCAGTCTGCAAAGCCAAAACGAAAAACAGTACTGGGGCCACAAAGCCCAGACGTTTGTCTTCTTCCTCTGTGGACCCAATAAACGCCAAGATCCCCAAGCCTAAGTAATGTGCTATGGAGGAGATGACTGCGCTCATACCCAGTACTGTCAACGTGGAGTCGCAACCGCTTATGATAAGGTTGCACAACACTTCCCAGAAATCATCCCAGGAGATGAAATAATGTTGGTTTCCTTCATCGTTGCCTGCCACCTTGACCACGTAGACCAATATAATGGCCTGGGCGGTCAGTCGGGTCAACCAGAAGACCCTCAGGACATCTGGAAAGCGGATCCTCTTCCAAGTGTCCTCCACTAGCAGCTGGACCCCATAGATGCGGTACATGTGTCGGATGAGAAGGTAAACATAGCGGCCTGAGTAATAGAACCACTTAAGTTTCATAGTTAAATACATAACAGCGTGCATGGTCAGAACTAGGCCGGATGCCACAGCCACCAACTGTCGAACATTCACTGGCAGCTCTATAATCAAGCCCCATATGGGGATCATAATGTCCAGAACAATTAATGCAGCATAGACTGACTGTACATTAAGAAGTGCCACATATCCAATCCCAAACATGAGCTGGAGCATGACCAAGCCCAACCACAGTGTAGGTCCATTTTTTGGAGACAGCTTGACTCCTAACGCTGCAGTGTAATAAGCATTGTAGAAGTCTATGTGCGAGGTGGCAAAGTAGTTGATCAGAACTGTCACTGCTCCCAAGAGGAGAGCAAAGCACAACATGTAGAATTTGAAAAGTGCTTTTTGTGATAAGACCAGGACCACACCGGACACTAGAACACCTGCAACAAAAAGAGTTGGAAGTGTTACTTTGATTATTTTAAAACAATGGATTTAACATGTTATAACTTTATGAAATTAATGTTGCCAGTGTCACTGGTACGTGGAAGTGCCATGAGAGGTTCCCCTCATAGCTCTACAGCTTAATTTAACACCTCCTGCCAGTCAATTACGGACCACTCAAGCAGAGACTGACAAATAACGTTGTAGTTTCATGACATTGGTTTTACAAGGCCTGTTGGAGTAGAAAAGGATTTGATTAAGGCTTGTCCGTTGCATGGGATAATCACAAATTTGGACAGACAAGTGCTTCTAAAGTATTCAGTGGTCCACTGAAACTAGGGATGCACCGATAATTGTATCTAAATCAATGCAAATTATAATAAAATACCATAATCTGTAATAGCATTTTACTGTCATTATCACAGATTATTATGATCCTCCCTTGAAAGCTCAGTCTCAAATCTATGATGTTATACTTCAGTTCATAGTTTTCATCTCCAATCCCGCTTTACAAATTGCCATCCTGTGCCGCTTAGTCTCCCCATCAATCAAGCAAACTCTGCTTTATCAAAGCACACTTATGGGTGTGGCAGCTCGCAGCAGGAAGTGCAATGTTATTTATAACTTTTGTTATTGCAAAATTTTAGTCATTTTAACACTGTACAACACAGATTTTCTGTTTATGCATAACCACCGTTTGTATGCTTGGGGCTTTCCAATTATTTTCATACAGCTCATAGTCTGTTTCTTGGACCTTTTTTCAGGTACCAGTAGTAATAAATAGGCCTGAATACATGCAATATACTAATAGTCTACAATCTTTTACATTTTTAACTGCAGTTTTATCAAAAACCTACAAAAGGATCTTAGGAATTAATTATTCAGACTAGTTAACAGGCTGTTTTTGACAAGTATGTTTGATGCACATTACCCAGGGCTCGAATTTCAGCGCTTGATTACCAAAATCACGCATTTTCCAAGTTGCTCCTATATATCTGCAACTTTCAGTATGGGAAAATCCTGCAGGGACATTTTAAGACTGCAAGGAAGCAACTATTTTTTTTTCCCACCCAATTTAGAATGTCTAATTTAAGCACATGCACTATTGTAAGTAGTGCTGGATATGCAGTGGTTTGCAGAATTATTCACCCCCCTGCAACGTTTACACATTTTGTTGGCAACCGAGCGTACTCC
The DNA here is from genome assembly GCA_036884735.1 of Huso huso. Lineage (NCBI taxonomy): Eukaryota > Metazoa > Chordata > Actinopteri > Acipenseriformes > Acipenseridae > Huso > Huso huso. Next base: position 53,804,611 of record CM072665.1, on the reverse strand, counting down.
ACGACACTTTCAAATTAGATGTTACATGTAGAACCTACACAAACTACTCCAAATTGATAAAGTTAAAAAAATGCATATAGAATATAAATAAGATTTACAGAGAAAAACAGATTAATCTCATTCTTAAAGTATTCAACCCCTTTGCTACTGCAACCCTAAATCAGCTCAGATGCAAATGATTTGTTTGAAAGGTCACAACATTAGTGAAATGGTTTCAGCCTGTGTGTACTCAAAGTGGTTTAACTTGTAGATAATTTCCCTCAGGTATATAAAGACTTTCAAGCTGCAACTCACATAGTGATCCAACAAAGCAACCATGAAGATCAAGGAGCTTTAGAAACAAGTCAGGGATAAAGTGGTAGAGAGGCACAGAGCAGGAGAAGGTACAAGAAAATTTCAAAAGGTGCCGATTATCCCTCTCGGCACAGTGAAGTCCATCTTTAAAAAGTGGAAGATGCATCATACCACCCAGACACTACCCAGGTTGCCCTCCCAAACAAACAAACAAAGCCAAAGCCACACTGGAGTGGTTGAACAAGAAGAGAATTAATGTTCTTGAGTGGCCCAGTCAAAGTCCTGACTTGAATCCAATCGAAAATTTATGGCGAGACTTGAAGATTGCAGGGGATCGATGATCCCCAACAAACTTATCAGAACTGGAGCAATTTTCCTGTGAAGAATGGGCAAAAAATGTCACTATCATAAGAACATAAGTTCATAAGAAAGCTTACAAACGAGAGGAGGCCATTCAGCCCATCTTGCTCGTTTGGTTGTTAGTAGCTTATTGATCCCAGAATCTCATCAAGCAGCTTCTTGAAGGATCCCAGGGTGTCAGCTTCAACAACATTACTGGGGAGTTGGTTCCAGACCCTCACAATTCTCTGTGTAAAAAAGTGCCTCCTATTTTCTGTTCTGAATGCCCCTTTATCTAATCTCCATTTGTGACCCCTGGTCCTTGTTTCTTTTTCAGGTCAAAGAAGTCCCCTGGGTTGACATTGTCTATACCTTTTAGGATTTTGAATGTTTGAATCAGATCGCCACGTAGTCTTCTTTGTTCAAGACTGAATAGATTCAATTCTTTTAGCCTGTCTGCATACGACATGCCTTTTAAACCCGGGATAATTCTGGTTGCTCTTCTTTGCACTCTTTCTAGAGCAGCAATATCCTTTTTGTAACAAGGTGACCAGAACTGAACACAATATTCTAGGTGAGGTCTTACTAATGCATTGTAGAGTTTTAACATTACTTCCCTTGATTTAAATTCAACACTTCTCACAATATATCCGAGCATCTTGTTAGCCTTTTTTATAGCTTCCCCACATTGTCTAGATGAAGACATTTCTGAGTCAACATAAACTCCTAGGTCTTTTTCATGGTTCCCTTCTTCAATTTCATTATCTCCCATATGATATTTATAATGCACATTTTCATTGACCGCATGCAATACTTTACTTTTCTCTATTAAATTTCATTTGCCATATAAGAACATAAGAAAGTTATGTTCTTATACAGCTAGTAGAGACCTATCCAAAAAGACTCATAGCAGTAATTGCTGCAAAAGGTCCTTCTACTAAGTACTGACTTAAGGGTTGAATACTTATGCAACCAGTAATTTTCATTTTGTACATTCTTTGCAAGTTTTGCTGACATTTTACCTCCACGTCATATAACAGTATTCAGTTTAACCACTACAGCTTTGAATAAAAAAAAGTTAGTTTGAAAAACTGCATACATTATTTGTAATTCAACAAAATGTGACATTATTGGTAGGGGGTGAATACTTCTGCAAACCACTGTATGAAATGACGCAAGACTTTAATCTCTCATCCTGTGATAGGCGAATCTTGGCGGCCATCTTAACCACCCAGCTGCTTATGTCTCACCCGAAAGACGGGAGCACATGGAGGTTAAGTGACTTGCTCAGGGTCACACAATGAGTCAGTGGCTGAGGTGGGATTTGAACCGGGGACCTCCTAGTCACAAGCCCTTTTCTTTAACCACTGGACCACACAGCCTCCTAATATTAGGGTTCCACTTTGTTGCTTGGCCCCCAATAAATATAGCTGCAAGCAGCAATGACCGGAGGCCAAATGCCAGACCATGTGACGTATGACCATATTTACCCTGTGGCACAGCACCCCATTAGCCTATTCTAGTCTTTGAAGACTGTACTATATTCTACCATAGATTAATTGTACAATATACTGTATGCTGACATTTGATTTGCTCGTGGCCTTGCAATTGAACTTAAGGAGAAGTCAAAAGGTCAGAGGCAAGGTCATTTTTGGATAGAGTGCAGATGGTTTCCTATATGTTTTCCATAGTAACCATGACCCTATCTGCACTATCTAAGAATTATAAGCCCGTTTTGCATTTGTCCTTAACAGAGGTAAAAGATCACGGTCAAGGACCTTTTTGGATATATGGGTTACTGTGTTCCATTGTAAACATGACCCTATCTGCACATGAAGACTGTACTACATTTTACCATAGATTAATAGTACAACATACTTTTTGGATAGACCATATGTTCCTATCTGTGTTCCATAATAACCATGACTAGCTGCACTCTGTAAGGAGTTATAAGCTAGTTTTACATTGACCTTAAGTAGAGTTCAAAAGTCACGATAAAAGGCAATTTTTGAATACCGGTGCAGCATATATGGGTTCCTATATGCGTTCCATATATATAGCTTTGATCAATAAAACATCAAAATGAGCAAAATGAGACAAATGGACTTACACCTGTTTGTAACATTTCCTTTGTTCTTAAAGTCACTACAACATAACACCTCCATGAATCTATACTGTTCAAATATTTTAGAAAGTAAAACAAGTAAACAGTATTTCTGGCGAACTGCATTACTAAAAACGCTGCTAACATACGCAATTCAGTAGTGAAAAATTAAAAGTTAAGCATTATATTTAAATGCGACATTTCCAAAACAAACGGGCCACTAATGTAGATGCCTTCCTCTTACGTGCTATTAGAAAATAATTGTTTCAAGCCAAATGTCTCTGTCAAAACAACTCCCCAGTGCACATTAAATAAGAACATAAAGACATTTTACTAGCGAGAGGAGGCCATTCGGTCCATCATGCTCATTTGGCTGTTAAAAATCATGCAAAGTAAAATTAGACAAAAGACTACCACTATAATTACAACAATTTAAATTGCAAGTACTTTCCCAGAATCTCATCAAGCAGCATTGCCCAGGTTTACTGGGGAGTTGGTTCCATGAAAAAAGTGCCTTTTCTGTTCTGAATGCCCCTTTATCTAATCTCCATTTATGACCCCTGGTCATTTTTTTTCAAGTCAAAAGAAGTCCCCCGGTTGACATTGTCTATACCTTTTAGGATTTTGAATGTTTGAATCAGATCGCCACGTAGTCTTCTTTGTTCAAGACTGAATAGATTCAATTCTTTTAGCCTGTCTGCATACTGACATGCCTTTTAAACCCCGGATAATTCTGGTTGCTCTTCTTTGCACTCTTTCTAGAGCAGCAATATCCTTTTTTGTTGGGAGGTGACCAGAACTGAACACAGTATTCTAGGTGAGGTCTTACTAATGCATTGTAGAGTTTTTTTAACATTACTTCCCTTGATTTAAATTCAACACTTCTCAATATATCCAAGCATCTTGTTAGCCTTTTTATAGCTTCCCCACATTGTCTAGATATTTCTGAGTCAACATAAACCCTGGTCTTTTCATAGTTCCATTGCAAGTACTTTTCATTGCTTTCATGATGAACCTGTATTCAAAACACACGGAACCTCTGCAGGTTTTCCTGTAGTGTTGGGGAACTGATATGCTGACAGTGTCTGTATTCATCCTGGTCACATAAAATTCAAAACACAGGATTTTCAGAGCTGTCACATTAATGCACATAAAATACGGATTAACACCAAAGAATATAAAAACATTTGACATGCAGTAGAGTTTTAATGACACGTGTCGGCAAATTTTATTTTTGCACTTTCTAGCAAATGCACTGTAATGACAAAAATAAACAAGAATCAATGAACTCCCTTTTGATCAGCTTCAAAGTGAACAGGGTGGCGATCTCAAAGATATTTCAATAAATTGGTGGCATTACCTCTGTTTGTTTTTCACTACTTTAAAACATGTTTGATATTTTGACTGTCTGCGTTCAACCAGATTGCTGTTGTCATCTGGCTGAAATCCAAAATACTTCCACACCAAGCTTTTCTCTGGCATTCGCCAGGGACTGCTGCAGTAATTTAATTTTCCCAGAATGCAGAGAGTAGTTGGTCACTTTTGCTAAGCGGAAATGAGTAAGCTTAGTTCATATTGTTTTTAAAGCACACAATTAAAGAGTTTTGTTTTAAAAGCTCAAAAATAAATAAATAAATAAAACACGGTATCAGAAAAACCGTGATACTTCGATATTTTTATTTCACTCCGAATTAGGTATCGTAGGATTTTGGTATCATGATGTACCATAGGTATCGATATACCGCGGAACACTAATCTAACCCTAAAAATACCCTGAATTTTGCCAAATGACCCTTTGTATTTTTTCACAATGAAAGTTTGTTGTTTTTAAATTGGATTTTATTTTACACCATTTGATTTTTCAATGGAAAATTTACCTATATTTTAATTTTGTAAGAAGGGTGTGAATCACTCACAAAACACAGATTTGTGTTTGTTTGAATTACATAACAGGCTCTCTGTATTTTTTTGTTGTTTTATGAATAAGTATGAAATCACCTTGGTGCCCTTGGGTTGGATTTGTGTTTTGCCTTTTTGTCCCCTTGAACTGCCTTGGTGCCCCTGAATCTTCACACCCGACGAAGGCAACATTGCCTTGCCCTTCATGACCTTAACTTGATGCCCTGAGAATGTATCAAGATACATACAATAAGTTACATCTGTGATATGTTCAGTTTAAAGCGTAAATAGAGTGTCAAATTACTCAAGTTTATTGATATTAAATATCGTTAAACAGAACAAGCTATGGGTTTGCAGTGCTGTTCTTTAGAAACACATTAAGTGCTACAGATATGTTTATATGTACCATAATGTATACATATTTTTTATTTTGTGCTGCAGTCAATCAGTTTTGTTTGCGAACAATCAGTGTGCCTTGCACTTGTCCGTGGGACAATCAGAATAAATCCCTTAAAATCTAACGCTATAGAACAGCGGTGGCCAATACGTGGATCGCAAAAGATTTTCAGTGGATCTCGGGACAAATCAGAACAAGCACTAGCATATAAGCATGCAACAGTTTTTGTCTCTGCGATGGGCAGAGCCTTCTGTGTCGTCCAGTAGCACAGATGAAAATATCCCAACAGTTTCTGCATGAGACTAACAAAATGCTTGTGCGAACGTACATTTTAATTTAGGCACACGTATGCGACTAGAAATTCCTAAAGGTTGACTATAAACAATAAAACGTGATTTATTTTTTCAGCTGAAAAAAAAAACAAACAACAAAAAAAACACCTCACAGGTCAGATCTAAACTCATAGCTCAATCGTAATGTACTCTGGGAATGTAGTTTATTGGTGTCCACTGCCCACTGTTATTCACACATTAAAAACTACAAATCCCATACACCACCAATTTCACTGATTTATCAGTGCGATGGCTACTCGTTTCCAGACAGTTTGTCAAACCAAGATGAGAAATAACAAATTCATATATGTCGGCGTCTTTACAAGAAATTAGCAATGCAGGTATGTCACAAGATGAAAGCCAACAGGGAACTTTGAGTTAGTTAGTTACATTTTTAACAGGGAGCCAGATGTTCAAACATGAAAATATATTAACCACAGTGCTTCAAAACGGTACTCAATGTGCGGAGAGGCAGACCATCCCACTACCATAAACAGGCAAGAAGCACATTCTGAGGAACATGCTGCCAGGCAGTTAAAAAGAAAAAAAAAAAAAAAAGATCCCTTTTTAATTTTATTGATGCAAAAGTATTGAACTGCCCAAGTGTGCACTTATGTAAGAAAGGAAGGAAAAAAAGATCTGTAGATATTCAACAATACATTTGAGCAAAAATTGTATTATTATTATCATTATTTTTTGTGTGCACATCTTTTTTTTTTTAAACTTAGGTGCACATGTGCCTAAAAAAGTTAGTGTAGAGCGTTTGTTACGTTTTTGTTGTTGTGGTTGTTTTGTTTTATTATTGCTATTTACGTATTGGGCACTATTATATAAAATCCCCCTAATAATTGTTGGTCACAGCTTACTGGTGGATCGCGGAGCCCGTTGAGATCCACCAAAATGGATCGTAGTGTTTGGTGTATTGGCCACCACTGCTATGGAATATATAACATAAGAGTGTTCTGTTGGTTAACAACAACAACAGCACTGTTTTTTTTTCCTTCCTATTAACAGAAGCTGTTTGACAATGTGTGAATACTATAAATCACACATTACATGTCACTCACATGCAAAATTCGATCTTTTGATTTGTATAATGCATATTACGTAAACAAAAGTTGTTAATAAAATCCGCTAACACATCGTTATACATTACGTACAACTGGAGCAGGGTATAGTATCCAAAGCAGTGGGCTCGTACCTCTAGTGGTTGTAGTGCTTCAGTAAAATATGTACTATATGTACTGAATATCTAGTGTATACGACAGTATAAGTGCTATGGGAGAATATGTTTGAAACACACAAAATATACGGTAACACAAATCATTTTAAATTTCGAAAACGGAGCACCGTCCGCCTCTCCCCTCTCCAGTTTGTTACCCAGAGCCAATTTCTTCATTCGCCATCTCGACAGCAAAACGTTGTATAGCGTAAGCTATAGTTAAAGAAATGTCTCGAAACCCCTCTGCTGTTTGGGATTTTTTTGTTAAATGCCCAGACAACCAAAAAAAAAGTTGAATGCAAACTGTGCAAGTGACTCATATCATGGAGGCATAACCAATCTCTTGACAAGCATAAGTTCATATTATTATTAGTACTATATTATTAATATTTTTAGTAGTAGTAAAATGTGACTGATAACCTGCTTGGAACGGTGAATTTTAAATAAAGCATTGTCCGCTGCAGTTGGTCGCAAGCAGGCTCAATTACTTGTAAATAAACAACGTGTATTTTTATTTAAATTATAAAAACAGGATTACTGTTCTATGCAACGTATTTGTAAACTACATGTGAATGTTTTATTCCATTTATATGGATTACCTGTAAAATAATATGATTTTCAATCAAATATAAACAAGTAGCTATGGTGACATCACCAATAACCTTCTTCAGTAATGTGTTCCAAACCTTCAAAGGTCAAAACGTACCCTACGACAGTTTAATCTTCACAACGCTCTTAGGAGATGACACTTCCAAGATGCATCAGAGACTGTTGTAGAAAGTGAAGTAAAAAATGATTTTAACCACTTCAGCTCCAGATGTAAAAATGAAACCCCTTCCCAGGTACCAGATTTTGAAAATAATAATAATAATAATAATAATGTTTTTAAACCTGTAATTGCTATAAAATGTTAACATATGATGAATAAAACATATATGCGTTTTTCATTAACCCTTTATGCTGCTGTGTACTACATACCCATATTCAATATAAAGATAAAAACATTAGGTTACTTACCGTAACCCTGGTTCCCTGAAGGAGAAGACGACCACCAACATTATGTATGGGATATTCCTGTCCTTGAGGTAGGTATTGCTGAGCTCTCTATACCAGAGCTGCCGAAGGCCCCTTCCTGGGATGACGCACTCGGTCCCGCCCACAGAGGGTATAAAACCGTCACTCACAGGAAGATCACCCTCTTTTTCTATCGAACCCGTGAGGGCGACTGAAGCGACCTCGTGGTTGGTGGTGGTCTTCTCTTTCAGGGAACCAGGGTTACGGTAAGTAACCTAACATTCCCTTTCAATTCGAAGACGACCACCAACATTATGTATGAGATAATGTATACCAGATCCATCGTGAGGGAGAAGGAACGGCAGCATATGAGGGATGCACAAGCACTGCCTAACCCAGAGGATAGCGGTGTGAACTTACACACTCAAGGACCCTTGTGCCTACAGAAGGCAAGGCAGGGTCTACTACATTAATACGGTAGAACCTGGAGAAAGAATGCGGCATAGCCCAGCTATCCGTAGTACAAATGTCAGACATTGAGGCACCTTTGAAAAGGGCCAAAGATGTAGCCAACCCTCTAGTTGAATGTGCGGCTACCCTACCAGGTGGGGCAAGCCAGCACCATTATACGCAGTCGAGACTGTGTCCACAATCCAGTGTGACAGACGCTGCTTAGAGAGGGGCTGTCCTAGGGTCCGTGTTCTGTGACAGACAAAGAGCTGGTCAGATTGACGCAGAGCTCTTGTCCTAAGCACGTAACATCTCAATGCCCGCACTGGGCAGAGGAAATTCAATCTCTCATCCTCCATTGAAGCAAACGGAGGTGGATGAAAAGACTCCAGTTCCACAGACTGGTTAATGTGGAAAGCTGTAATCACCTTGGGGAGGAAAGCGGGGTTGATGCGCAGCGACACCCTTCTGCCATCCTCCCAAATACGCATGTGCACAGACATCGCCTGCAGCTCACTGATCCGCTTAACGGAGGTGATAGCTAAGAGGAAGGCTGTCTTCATAGACAGGTACTTCAGCTCTATGAAGTGTAAGGCTCAAACGGGGCTTTCGTGAGAGCCTCTAGTACAATATTAAGGCTCCATTCAGGGAGAACAGTCCTCCTAAGAGGGCGTAATCGCCGTGCGCCTTTAAGGAAACAGGTAGCCAAAAAATGCGCACCCGGAGACATAGAATCTACTGGGGTATGGCAAGCAGAGATAGCCGCTAAATACACCTTCAAGGTGGAAGGTGATCTTCCAGCATCAAGCAGTTCTTGCAGGAACTGCAATATGACTGGCATAGGGCAAGTGATGGGGTCATGGTTTCTAGCCAGACACCAAGCTTGAAAATATTTCCACTTATAGGTATACAAAGACCTAGTGGAGTCCATCCTAGCGCTCTGCATCGTACCCACAACCGCGTCCGATAGCCCTAGGGCTAGCCAGCAGTCCCTTAGGGCTTCCCAGAGACACGATCAGCTGACAGTGTCTGTCGCGCTTGGGGTGCAGCCGAAGGCACTGAGCCACACTTGAGTGGCTTGGGTGGGTGATGAAGCCAAGGCCATCCGACCCAATAGTTTTTAACACAACACCAATTGTACTGTGAACCCTTGTTGAACAGGGCCAGACAGTTGCAAATGGCAGCTACTCTGTCGTCTGACAGGCAGGCTTGCACTGTGTGGGCCACTGCTCCTTCCTGCGACTGGGCAGATCAACCAGTCGTTCAGGTAATTCATCACCCTGATCACTTGCAGCTGCAAGGGAGCTAGGATGGCATCCATGCACTTTGAAACGTGAGGGGGGCTAAGGAGAGGTCGAATCACAGCACAGAAACTCAGGACACTCCCCTGTAAGGCGAAGCGGAGATACTTCCTGTGCGCTGGACGAATAGGAACTTGGAATCCGCGTTCTTTCGGTCCAGTGTGATAAACCATTCGCCCGGCCGGACAGCCTGGCGAGTATGGCAGACGCCAGCATCTCATTCGCTACCTGCTGAGACGCCTTGTGTTCTCGGTGGGAGAGCTGCAGCAATTCCTTAACCGCTGGTCCAAAGTAATGGTCAGGGAGGTAGGGGCTGCTTTTGAAGAAAGGAGCCACCTTCCCATGAGGCCGCGACATAATCGCATCATGGTCCTCCTCAGCAAAGCTGAAATCCGGTTCCGTAATATCCGGGGCAACCACCGGTGCAGATGGTGTCAGCTCCGGCGTAGGTGGTGTCAGCTCCGGCGTTATTGGCTGAGCTGGGGCCACAGCAAGGCTTGAGCCTGCTGCCTGGCCAGGGGCTCCCAGCGCCGCGTACGGCTCAGCCGTGTATTGAAGCACTCAGGCACCAAGGTTGCAGACGCACCGAGGACACTGAGTGAGGTAGAATACAGTACTGGTGCATCGAAGCATCGGGGGCACCGAGTGCAGGTGTTATTGACACACAGTGGCGCTAAGCACCGAGGTATGGAGCAACTAAACACCGAGGGCGCAGAAGCACTGAGAGGCGCCCAGCCTTAACCGCGTGAAGTCAACACAACACGGGGTAGCGCATAGCATACACCGGGGTGGATACGCAGACTTGAGTGGCTGCGGTAGGCAATCAGGAGAGCAGTACAGGGGCGCGCACGGTGCAACACAATGGTGCAGAGCAGCAATAACCTGGTTCTGGACTGCGTGCAGTGGACATAGCGTATGCCAGGGTGGAGCACAGGCTCAAGGAGCTGCAGCATGTTATTTCTTTTTAACTGCAAAGGCAGTAATAGGAAAACATACAGGCTTATACACGCAGCCATTAAGCTATGGGAGAAACACATTCACCATGCCAGGCGGGTGACCAAGCGCGCCGAGTAGGCGGGCTAAAACAAGCCGGAGGGTTCAACTCAACAGCGGGACACAGTAGAGCTGGGTTCCTGTGGAAGAATCACGCTTATTATTTATTTCTAACTGCAGGGCAGTAAAGAAACGAATGCACACACACCACAGCAAGCTGTGTGGGTAAAAAATATCGGTCACCATGGCAACGCGGGTAACTGATTTTGTTTTGTTTTTCCAGCCCACCGAGTATGCGGGCTGAACAAGCCGGCGTATGCAACTCAACAGCGGGGCGCAGCAGAGCTGGGTCCCGGCGGATATCATACTACATTTTCTTTTTAAACTGCAAGGCAGTAAAGAAAAAACACACACACACACACACACACACAACAGCAAGGTTGCGAGGGTAAAATAGCAGTCACCACGGCAGCATGTGTAACTGCTTTTAAACAGCGCACCAAGTAGGGGCCTGAAACAAGCCGGCGTAAACAACTCAACAGCGGGGCACAGCATAGCTGGGTCCCAATGGAGAAATGGCACTTGTATTATTTTTTATTTCTAAACTGCAAGGCAGTGAAATGAAACCACACATACACGCACACAACAGCAAGCTGTGAGGGTAATACAGCAGACACCACGGCAACACGGGTGAACTGAATTTAAGTGCACCGAGAGGGTGGGCTGAGGCAGTCCAGCAGTCAACGGCAGAGCCGGGGCCAGTGGAGGATCACGCGTCTCTTTTTCTTTTTAAACTGCAATAGCAGAGGAAAAACACAAAACAGCGATCGCTGTAAGGTTTTAAGCAGACTGCAATCGCAAAGCGATTTAGGCTGTTACACAGAAAAAGAGTAAACACAGCGTATTAACTGGACAGGGGTGCCTAGCCTGGACTACATGCAGTCACATGACCGGGGCAGTGCGTAGCCTACAGCGGAGTGGAGCACCGTCTACAGGCAGAGGGCAACGAGGCACCTCGTGCACTGAGCACCAGAGGGCGCTATGCGCACTGATGTACTAGACACCTGCCTACCGAGCACCGTGCGCACAGAGTACCGTAAGCACTACATGCACCGTGTACTGTGAAGCACCGTGCGCTCTAGCACTAGCTTTGTACCAAGCACCGCACACAGAGGGTACCTTGTGGGATGATGGCGTTGCAGGCCGTACAGGGATGGGACCCCGATATGGGCCTGACTTTGTGCATTAGCACTGAGGCACTGCTCGCACTAAGTTGAACACTGGTAAGTGTTAACGTAGTGTGTACACTCACTAGCGTTACAAGGTATTAACACTGCACACTGTGCGCCGAGTACCGTGGGCACGTAGTGCACCGTGTACAGCGCTGTGTATGAGCACTAGTGTAGAACCAGTTTACGTATGCAACATGTATGCTGAGCCCCGTGCGCACCGAGTATCCTGTTTCACAGGTACCGTGCAGCACCGTGAGCTATGCACTAGGTTGAGTAGTGCTAGAGTGGTAGAGGTACTAGCACTAGCACTTAAGCACCACGTGCACTGTGCGTACCGAGCACTACGCACACCACGTACCGTGCAACGCTATTGTGAATTACCACGGAGGCGCTGGGCACCAAGCGTGTACATGTACCGATCACTGCTTGTTATGTAGAAAGCAGTGCTTACGCAACGAGCGCAACGTGCACTGCTTGCCCCGTGCATTCCAAGCGCGGTGCGCAGTGGGTACCATAAGAACATAAGAAAGTTTACAAACGAGAGGAGGCCATTCAGCCCATCTTGCTCGTTTGGTTGTTAGTAGCTTATTGATCCCAGAATCTCATCAAGCAGCTTCTTGAAGGATCCCAGGGTGTCAGCTTCAACAACATTACTGGGGAGTTGTTTCCAGACCCTCACAATTCTCTACGTGAACTGCATACCATGCGCACCGTGCGTAACCGCACTACAGCGGTAGAGGTACTAGCACTTGCGCACCACATGCACTGTGCATACCAAGCACTGAGCACACTGCGTACTAGGGTACTATGTACCATGCGACGCTATCGTGCACTACCGCTGAGGCGCTGGACTATACCTCGGGCTATGCGTGCGCCTCGGTACCGCAGCACCAGGGAGGCCACTACGCAAAGTGCGTACACTGACCGCATGGTCAACACACACACACCTGGTCAGCGCGAAGCGTGTACCAGGGGGGACGCAGGGCCGAAGCCACGGTAGAGAGAAAGAGAGAGTACACCGTTAGATTACACAACCCAACTCACCGCAGTGGTCGGGCTCGACCGGTGGCTCCACTCGACAGCGGGGATACGGCCAGGCCTAGCCCCGTGGAGGACACGTGTACTCTCAAGAAGACAACCATTCGCGGAAGACTGCACAGACAGTCGCTCACATACGACAGACAGATATAAAGAGCGGCCTACCGCGCAAGGGGTGAGGCTGCTGAAAGACAGAAAGATAAAAGGACTCGGTCTTTTTTAAGTCGTTGATTCCAGGAAAGCGGCAAGCCAGCTTTCAGCACGAATGCCAGGGAAATACAACTGACTCGAGAAGTTATTTTCTATCAACACGCTCAGCTCAACACAGAGGTCTTACCGTCGTGAGAGGGAAAAAGAAGGAGATCTTTCTGTGAGTGACGGTTTTATACCACCCTCGGTGGGCGGGACGGCCGTCCCAGGAAGGGCCTTGGCAGCTCTGGTATAGAGAGCTCAGCAATACCTACCTCAAGGGCAGGAATATCCCATACATAATGTTGGTGGTCGTCTTCGAATTGAAGGGAACACTTTTTTTTTTTTTTTTTTTTTTTAACAATGTAAACAAAAACGCTGCTAATAACGCTAATAATAATAATCAGTAAACAGTAATTATCAAATAAAAATCAAACATCAAAACGTGTGCCATTATCGACTTGCTCTGTGCCATTTATTGAAATGTTCAATACAACAGAACCCGGGGTTGTCGTCGCAACCACTGCACATTTTTCTTGTGTCTTGTTTTCATTTTCGTAGCAGACCCTGCACCTTTTTTACGGTTTCTGCTTCCCTTGTGTTGGAGAGATAGTCACAAATGCGTGTACACAGCTACTTTGCACAGGCATTGTGATGGATCTGGCTGCCACATTGCCTGTACCCAGTGCTGTGTTTTGATAGTATTTTGTCACATCACTGCCATTTCAAACCAAACAGCTTCCAGTTTGCAGCTGGCTTACCTGTAAAGTAGTTGCATGCGCTTTTGTTTGATACCAGCATCACTGTTGCTGGTATCAAAATCCTCCGAACCATTATAGAAAGACCACGTACATTGCCATGTTTAGCTTTTGCTAAAAATGATAAACTAAACAAGTAAAACTAATAATAAAACAAAAAATAATAATTTATAATAACACAATATTTTTTATATATATATATATATATATATATATATATATATATATATATATATATATATATATACACACACACACACACACACACTTGTAAAAGTTGAATGGCTTCCCGCAATATATCTCAGTGTTCTAAACGCCCACAAGTTGATTGGAATCGCTACATGACACGCAATTAGATACAAATGTCACCTGACCCTCCCCCGACTTTCATTGCACATTCCACAGTACTAGCACTGCTTTAGAGAATGAAAACAAACGCTAGACTGAGAAACCGATCATAGAATAGAATGGGAAACTTGAACACACACAGGTACAGCAAGGTACTGTAAGTGGGTTTTCATTTGACATATGTGCGTACGTCATAGTGTTGAAGTCGTTAAGGAGCCTTGCACTTCATTACAGTGCATTCCGTTAGAATGGTGGAAGTTGAATATACAGCACTTTCCCCAGCTGGCAAAACTGGCAAAGGCGGATTTGTGCATTCATCTGTGCCTTCAGAGCGAGTGTTTTCCGCTGCTGGCCTTGCAGTCAATCGTTTGCGCACAAGACTCACTCAGGAGCATGTAAACAAGATCAATTTCTTAAACAAAAACATCTACGTTGGATACCGAAACAATACAAGAGATTATTATATAATTTATAATTATATTTATATATATATATATATATATATATATATATATATATATATATATATATATATATATATAGGATTGCATGGAACTGTAACTGAATTTGGATACAAGATTTTTTTTTTTTGACAAACTATAACAACGGAATTTTAAACTAATATCAAAAGTAAATAACTTTTTAGTTTTGAAATAAGCATTTGGAACCAATGGAAAAATTGTTTTAAATTGTCTTCATATTGATTTTTGTTCTGGAGTTTTTTACTGCATTACTGCAATGCGAGGAAGACACAATTAAACTACAATTTTCAAATTAGCATTTCTAAATGAAAGTGAACTTTTTTGGTAACTTTTAAAAAACTGTTTTGAATGGTCCTGGGTTTGTGTATTCTTCGTATCTTCGGTTTTGGATTGGTTTCTTGGAGAGTACAACTTAAACAACGTATTATTGAATTGTGTATGGAATGGGTATGCTGCATGCTGTATGTGCCAGCATCACTTAGTCTTATAGTTTAAACGTTTAAACTATTAAAAGCAAAAGAGTATAAACGTGTACCTAATTAGACAATATTTACATCCCTAATGTATATATGAGGAATCGAATCGATCGAAAAATCAATTTTTGGTTTAATCATAGCAGCTAAAGCTAATGATGCTTTGTGACAGCAAAGAGAACATAAAACAGGAATGCACTAGAAGCTGATCAAAAGGGAGTTCATTGATTCTTGTTTACTTCGTCATTACAGTGCATTTGCTAGAAAGTGCAAAACTAAAATTTGCCGACATGTGTCATTAAAACTCTACCGCATGTCAAATGTTAGCGATGTTTTTATATTCTTTGGATTTTGTGTTAATCCGTATTTTATGTGCATGTAATGTGACAGCTGTGAAAACCCTGTGTTTTGAATTGCATGCATGAGCGGTGGAAAGACCAGGATGAATACAGACTTCACTGCCAGCATATCAGTTTCCCCAACATTACAGGATCAATGTGACGTCTCACCTGCAGAGGTTCCGTGTCACACAACACAAGTCCGCCCATGCAGACGGCTACAGGTTCAGCATGAAAGCAATGAAAAGCACTTGCAGTTTATTATTGTAAGTCTAGTGGTAACCTTTTGTCTAATTTACTTTCTTTGCAAGACTTTTAACAACCAAATGAGCATGACAGACCGAATGGCCTCCTCTGTGCACTGGGGTGTTGTTTTGACAAAGACATTTGGCTTGAAACAGAATGTTCTAATAGCACGTAAGAGAAAGACATCTACATTCGTGGCCCATTTGTTTTGTTTTGGAAATGTAGCATTTAAATATAATGCTTAACTTTTAGTTTTTCACTACTGAATTGCGTATGTTAGCAGCGTTTTTATTATCATTTTTTTTTATCCTGCTGAACTAATTATTAAATTTTTGAAAGTGGTGATTTTCAAAATATCTAACACTATAAAATTGTAAAACGAACACAGTGTTTAAAATGAAGGAATACAACGATTGTGTGTATTCCCTAATGCAACACATTACTGTGTTAGTTTAAAAAGAAATGTTTTACAGTGCACATGAATCAATCAGGCTAGTCTAGTTTAGCATTATACTCTGTTTAATTGTTTTACTTTCTAAAATATTTGAACAGTATAGATTCATGGAGGTGTTATGTTGTAGTGACTTTAAGAACATGAGAAATGTCAGGGTTCTCACCAGGAATTTTCACAGCGTGGTGGTGGGAGGAGCGGGGGGCGGGAGTGGGGGCGGTGAAACAGAGATCCTCTCAACCCCCTGCAGGCGAGGCAGAACAAGTCATGCACATGCTTACGCTTTGTGGAAGTAGTTGTCAGCATATATAATATTCTATATCTATGGTTGTCAGTAGGTAGATGCAGAGTCTGCGTCATAAGATGACGTACTCCCTAGTAATGCATGGACGCCATTCCAGAGGGGAAACTAGATTTTTGTCATAGTGTTATCGTTTCTGTCCGACTGAGAAACCTGTTTTTATATTTCAAAACATTAATAGCCTACGATTATGTGGATATGATTAGTGCTGTTTTTATTCTTTTCAAAAATAGCATAAATATTAGGTTTTCTAAACTTTTTTCCCCCAATCGTAGCCTACTGCATAGTACTTGTTTCTGCATGTGAGTTGTATTGTATTATTTGTAGTTAAAATAATATAGGCTTCTTATTGATTACTAAAAAAAGCTATACTAATAACGTGCATCATCTCACATTTTAAATATTCTAATAAACTTTACTGTGATCATGTGATTGTGGAGTTTTGCTTTTGTTGTCGTTGTTCCGATATATATGGTTGTTGCACCATTAAAAGACGTGACTTACACTTGATCACACATGTGCTTGCAAGAATAAGTAACCCTGTTGTTACATAGTTAAGGACTGTACAACAAATGTTTTTTCCACTTAAAGTAAAACTGGACATGTACTGTGTCTCACATTTTATATTTTAAAACTTACATACTATATGAAAATCTATCTATGGGAAACTGAAGACATACAAAAGGATTATTGTAAAATTCTGGAACTAAAGTCCTTGAAATAAAAAAAGATTGAATATCTCAAAACTGTTTGAAATTATTATTATTATTATTATTATTATTATTTATTTATTTATTTATTTATTTATTTATTTATTAGCAGACGCCCTTATCCAGGGCGACTTACAGTCGTAAACAAATACATTTCAAGAATCACAGTACAAGTAATACAATTAAGAGCAAGATAAATACAAATAAACACACATTACTGTTCTTCATCTGAACTATTTATTTTTTTAACCCAGCTTGTTATGCTACGTTCCCGCTAGCTGCTCGCCACGTCGCCACAAGCGAAACATTTTCCTTTGTGGCTCAACTATTTTTCCCCGAAGTTCGCCATGGTGGCAAAGGCTTTGAAAAATGTACTTGTGTAAGACTGCCAGCACATTCAATGTGTGTTGGTAGACGAATCAACACAGACTGTTTAGTTTTCATGTTGCCCAATGAAAGCTCTTTAGCTTGATCACATAACATATGCATGCCACAAACGTTGTGTTTGGCAGGAGGACAGAGGCTCTAATTAGAAAAGGTCAGCGGACGGCGCTGCTTGTAAAAAAATAAAAAAAACAACAAAAATAAAAATAAGTAAAAAAACCCACATGGCATCCAAACGGTAAAAAAATTTATAAAACAAATTGTAAAGACCAATTACTAGAATCATGTTCCGAAAGATGTAGCCCCAAGGAATACCAGTCACCCGTGTACACACAACTAAAATATGACCGTGATATTAGTCACGGGGATGTGAAGCAGTCATGGTTTCAAAGATACCCTCTGGTCCCAAAAGAACATTTTCAGACAGCAAGCCAGAAACACGCAGCTTCAAGATCACAGCTAACCCCCACCCCCGTTACAACATTAACAGTATGTACATAATATTATTAATCACATTAGTACAATCTTGTGTAACTAGAGCTGCAGTCGGTCAGGGAGGCATTAATATTAACATACACTAATAGCACTGTCTACTGGTACAATTTTGCTTTACCGTTCTGTAGTGGAAAGAAAACCACATCAGTCAAAATAATGTAAAGGATTATGCAGCACATGAATATATCTGCAAACCTATTCAGAATTTAGGAAATTTTGGCATTTATTAAATGAGAATCAGAGTTATAGTGCAATTTATATATAATATTTATGTGTATTGTAAATGGTAGGGTCTGGCATTTAAATATCTATGTGTTTTCAAATAAAATACACATCTTTTTGCCTTGCTGAAATAGTAGGTTTATAACCTGTTTATAGTATTTAAGTGGCTAAAGTTTTTCCAATGTGGCAAAAAAATGTTAAGTTGAAAGTCTTAGAGGGAATGTAGTTATGGTATAATAATAAAGATCTGCAGTGGTGTTGGTTGTTACAGAGCTGTGTATCAGGGGCGCACCCAGGATCTAGTCTCATCCGTCAACAGGGGGGATGTGCTAATAAAGTTCAGTGAAGTTCAACTTTGTCTCCGTGTCTCATACATTACACACACCAAACTAAAGAACATGCTGTCACAACCAACCCATTGAAGAGTATTGAGAGCTGAAACAAGTATTTTAAGAAAACCAATTTCTATCACATAAAGGAATAATCAACAATGTTTCACAGGATCATTATTATTTTTTGGCTGTTACACAAACTGAAAACACAGCATAACGTCCTGAAAACAGCGTCATTTTTCTAGGTAACAACGTAACGGCCCGTTACGCTCAACAGCGCTGACGAGAACCCTGAATTTTACAAACAAGAGGAGGTCCATTTGGCCCATCTTGCTCATTTGGTTGTTTATTGATCCAAGCAAGAACCTCATAAAGCCATTTCTTGAAGAACCTGTGTGAATCAGCTTCCACAACAGTGCTTCATTTTTTCATTCCTTGCTCGTGTTTTTAGGGCACTTCTAAGATACCCCTGTATGTAAAACATCTGGCCTAGTTATAAAAAGTCTACTTCAAGGAAAGTATTTCTGTGTTATTTTGTTATCTATAAGAATTAAGAGAGTCCTTGTAATTAGAGTATTTAAAGCTGACCAAAAACGCCAGAGTTCTCTTTTTATATGCAAGAAATAAAAAAAAATAAAAAAATGGTGTCGCTTACACTAAGTTTTGCTCTTTCTTACCAGTTTTATTTAAATTTTATAGTCAGTGACAATGACCTTTGAATACACTGGAACTTGTCTTCAGCAGTGTATGTGTGTGTGTGTGTGTGTATATATAAAATTTAAACAGCAAGCATTCCACGATGCATTATTAACTGTATATTAGCCTCTTATGTACTTTGCACTTGCAAAAAAAGGAAGTTGGCAGCCATTTAACATGTAATGGACATAAGATCCAAAGTATCGTGAGAGTATCGAATATCATGATACTGTGCATGGTATCATATCGATACTCCCTAAATGAGGTATCACAGAACACTAATGTCAACAGGCATGTCTTGCTCACAAAACTTTACACCAAGTTGCTACTTAAGAATGGTTTTATGTTATTTTTTTATGAATACAGTAGAGTCAATTATCTGATCTTTGATCAACCGTACTGTCTAAATCACCCGAACGCACCTATAATCACGTGATGAATTACATGTGGTTGCAATCCCGGGAATCCCGGGAAAACGAGTTGCGATCGCACTGTGCCGTTTGGGGATACGAATTGTCCCATATTGTTTTATTGAAGTTGTAAAACCAAAAATACATGTTTTTTTCTTACAAGATATTATACAACTGTACTTTGATTAAATAAAAAAAGTGTATTATATGTACGCATTATTTACCATTGTTATGAATTTACTATTCATCAATATTATAAAATCAACTTGGCTCAGGCACCTATATATTTTTTAGCCATGTTTATCACACGGAAATGTCTGATAAACAATGACATCATTAGTTGCGCAGAAATCCACTGAGCACCACCTGCGGTTGTGCAAGTACGGCATTAACTAACCAAACTGAATTAATAACCGACTCGACACTTGTTCCAAACAGGATTAACTAGTGCGGTTGTCGCTGCCCTTTGTAACCAAACTGTGTGTGTATACAAACCATATTAAGAGCAAAAGGTGAACTCACAACCGCATTTAGCCTGTGTATGTGTACGTAGCCTTAGTAACTTGGCAACCAACTCCTGGCGCTAAAATTAAAACCACAAAATTTGAAATTTGCGTTCATGATAACCACCACTGTCTGCAGCTACTTCGCTCAACATGGCTGAGAGAAATAAATAAAATTAAAAAAGACTTATTGACTGACAAAAGAGACACAAAGGAAACATTCAGTGTGTATATATATATATATATATATATATATATATATATATATATATATATATATACATATATATATATATATATATACACACACAACTTCAGTTTTACAATTAACTGGAATGTGTTTGTTATTTGTTTTATGAAAGCTGCATAGAAAGATGCATTGTTTTCAGTTATTTTTTGTTCATTTGCCTGTATTTGAACAAATGTGGTTTCCTGATTAAACATCATAAAAAAAGCTGTACGCAACTTTATCTGTTTTCACTCTGCCTACTTAAAACTCATCTTGCTGTGTGATGGTGCCTAGCAGAAAAAAATACTTAAATTCATGTGTTAACATAAGGGAACAGTTTTAAACAACGCTAATTTGGTACATGCCAAAAGTTTTACCAGGATCTCATCTGTCCGCAGCCACATTTTTATTTTATTTTTTAAGAGACACGTTAGCATTCCGGGCTTTAAATTTTTGTAGTTACGCAAATTAAAACAAGTCACCTTGTTCTTGATTTTTCTTCTACAGTACTTCGTCAGTAAAGGCTGGAGATCACATCTATTGTTATTGAGCAATTATTGAATTTTTTAAGTTTAATGATTACTAAAGTTCTGTAGTGTGTTAAAGTTGTACTGAATTGTATTCTTTGATTTTCAAAGTTTGGTATATGGTACGTTTAATTGCAGTATTTCATTACCTTAACTGTAGGTGTGATATATAGCTAGTAATCTATGTGATGGAATAGGTTACTAGCCATATATCATCATCAGTAGGTACTTCTGTACTAAGTACTTGTGTATGTTAACTTTATTCTATGCATTATTAAACAGATTCGCTACTCTATCCTTTTAGAAATGAACAATCCAGGCAACACACAGGTGTTCACAACATAAACTGGTACACTGAGATGAATACGCCTAACTTTATATGAAAGTAAACCAGTACTCCCTGCACAACCACATGGTTTAACAAACTAAGAATATGACAAAATTGTCTTTAGGGCAGGACATAAAACTTATACTGCGTATGAGCGAACTTCTTAATTTAAAGGGAATTTAATAAGAACAGGACCGAAATGCCATTAGTTTTACTTTTTTTTTTTTTTTTAATGTGACATTTGTCATCGTATCTATCTAGGCATATAGTAAATTTGTGTTTCATTTATTTTTATCTTCAGGGGCCGGTTTTGCAAAAATTTTAATCTGGATAACAGTGATGCATCTGGATTTTGTAATCCTATATTCTGTGATCGCGATTACTTTTACCTGGGTCGTTTTGATAAGTTTTTTCAGAAAATGTCTCTGTTGGATTACTGAATTTCTATCACAATGTAGGATTAGGCCTACATAGTCCAGATCACTGTTATCCAAATTAAAAAGGTTGAAAAACCGTCCTCTGGATATCGATTATGTTTTCTTTTTTTTTTATTCTTTAACAAATAATTATTGGAGTATTGAATTAAATGTGTTTTAGTGCGTGTGTGTGTATATATCTAATTTAAACTTTTTGCTTCAAAAATGCCGTTTCTATAATACTGTAACTGTAAGGTTTAAGTTACCACGGTAAATTTGCAGTTTTCCTATATTTTTCCAATAATTGACATGTTTTTAATATGTTGTAGCAAGTGTGAGAAGCAATGCTGGTAAAGCGCGATTTTTAAATCCACAAAACAATAAGCTAATTTGATTGTCATACTTATATAATTGATTAAGGGCAGCAGTGTGGAGTAGTGGTTAGGGCTCTGGACTCTTGACCGGAGGGTCGTGGGTTCAATCCCAGGTAGGGGACACTTGCTGTACCCTTGGCGAGCAGACCTGTGTGAGGAGAGCTCCTGCTCAAACTTAACAAAACAGTGTTTTCAACTTTTTATTTTCAAATTTTTTTTATTTATTCTTTTGTCTAAAGCAGCAGGGCACCTTTTTTTGTTGATTAAAACTTTTATTTAGTGTTTTAAAACACATTTTATTTCTTTTTTTTGTTCTCCTACACTTGCCTTGTTTGCAAGTGTAAATTGTTTTTTCCTTTGTTTGGTTTGTTCTTTTTAATTTTTATTTCATTTACATTAGTTTCTTTTCTTTGCTTTTTAATTTTATAAAAGACACTTCCCTTTAGTTTATTTTAAAATTATTTTAAATCATTGCACTGTTTTAGTTTTGTTTTAAAAATCCTATTGTTTTAATCCCTGCTTCTGCCTTGTGCAGATGGGAAAAGGCGAACATATTCATTCTTTTTTTAGTTTGAAACTATTTTTTAGTTTTAAACTTTGCAATTTTATTTTACCCTGCACTATTGGATTTTTTGTTCATTTGTTTATTTATTAAAAATAACTAAAAACGTTTGTTTGTTGTTTTAAAAAAAAAAAAAAAAAAAAAAAAAAAAACTTTGTGTTTTGGTTGTTTTATTTTTATTTTTTGTGTGTGCCCTGCACTATTGGAAGGGGGGGGTTGTGTGTGTGAATTTTTAAAATAAATCAATAAATATTTTTTGTTTGTCTTTTGGTGTACCCCTGCGCTGGTAACTGTTTGCAGTGCAGGGATCTGTCTTTAATTGTGTGTGTGTTTTTTTTTTTCATTTAAAAAAAAAAAAAAAAAAAAAAAAAAATAAAACAAAAACAAACTTAAATAAATCAAATTAAGTCAAATAAAAAAAAATAAAAAATGGTGTGAAAAGGCGGCTGCGAGCAAAGCAGCCCCCATTCAAAAACATATAAAATCTAAGTGGCAGGAAAACCATATAGCGGGAGGCATGTTATCCCCATCATCATCCTGTAAACGTGCCACCTCCCTTTATGCCCCACTTGCAAGCCCTAACTGTACCCCATCCCCTGGGCTAATTATGGGCCCTCCCTATGTCCCTAATTTAACAGATTTTTAAAAGAACTTTATCCTTTTAGAAATGAACAATCCAGGCAACACACAGGTGTTCACAACATAAACTGGTACACTGAGATGAATCGCCTAACTTTATATGAAACAAAGTAGTAATTCCCTGCACAACCACCTGGTTTTTAAAAATTGTATGATAAAATTGTCAGTTAGGGCCAAGGACATGCAAACTTATATATTTTGAACTTCCTAATTTAAAGGGAATTTAATAAGAACAGGATTAATTTTACTTTTTTTTTTTTTTTTTTTTTCCTTTGACCAACAAAACTCATGCATGAGGCATATGAGTAAATTTGTGTTTCATTTATTTTTTATCTTCAGGGGCGGTTTGCAAAAAAATTTTAAAAGGGATAACAGTGATGCATCTGGATTTCTTTATTATATTCTGTTAAATTACTTTTACCTGGATTCGTTTTGATAAAAAATTAACGCCTCAGGTCTGGCGACGGCAGCGATCTCGCTTCCCCGTGTATGTTGGATTACTGAATTTCTATCTAATGTGTATATATTAGGGTCCTACATAGTCCAGATCACTGTTATCCAAATTAAAAGGTTGAAAAACCGTCCTCTGGATATCGATTATGTTTTTCTTTTTTTTTATTGCTTTAACAAATAATGCCCCGCAAATTTTGATTAAAATTGAATTAAAACGTGTTTTGAGAGCTCAAGTTATATCTAATTTAAACTTTTTTGCTTCAAAATGTTTTCTATAATATAACTGTAAGGTTTAAGTTACCCCGAGATTTGCAGTTTTAATTTTTTTCAAAATTGACAAAACAATAATATGTTTAATACAATAAACCAACTTGGCGTGATTTTAAAATTTGTTGTGAATAAAATGTCTATTTTTTAAATCCACAAAACAATAAGCTAATTTGAATTGTCTGGGATACTTATACTCCCATTGATTAAGAGCAACAGTGGCCATGGAGTAGGTCGGGTATCTCGAGGGCTCTGGACTCTTGACCAGGGGGCTCCCCCTCACTTCAATCAAATCACTAAGGACCTTTAAAAAAAAAAAGCACTGACCTCCATCCCATTTCGTGGGACTTTACCTAGATTGGGCTGGATGATAAAAAATAACTGTATACATGGCTAATGTTCTTAAAAAAATATTTTTGGGCACCCTGTTGTTGGCTAAAAAATGAATCTGCTATCTTGTAACATTTTAAAATGGCGCTGGGCAGCCTCCCTGGATACTGGCGACATGGCGTCTTTTGTTGACCAGTGGGCTCTGGGTGGCGTGCTCTAAAATAAATAAAATTGTTTTGTTAGGTTATACATATATTAAATAGGCTGTAAAATAATTAAGACGGCTTCAATTGTTGTAAAAATAATGTGATCTATAGTACAACTGGATAAAAAAAAAAATAAAATTGTTGTGTTATACATATATTGAAAATTCCTTATCTATAGTACAACTTAAAAGGGTTTCCATACAAATTCCAAATTCCTAGTCATAATTTATTTAATTTTTTTTTTTTTAAAAAGATAACATAAATATGATTGCACATCAAAATAAATCACACAGTAAATGCATTGACTAGTGAATATACAAAATATTTGTAAACATAGTAGTAAGGTAACGTTAACCACTATAATTAAGTGATAACAACAACAAATACAGTATTATATTAATTCATTTAACGGTATGTCATATTAAAAAGTATTATAAAAACGATGTGATTTAAAGCATGCGTGAACCCCCCTCCCTTTAAATTCAGAAACCAGCGCATGCGCAGTATACGCTTCCCCCCATTTACCGTGACCCCGGTATTATACTTTTATATACAACCATTTGATAAAAAAAAAAAAAAAGGTTATACAAAAGTTATACATTGCAGTGAATAGATCACTTAAATGTAACTAATATCTATCATACATGTTTTTTAACCCAAATACTTATTTAAAACACGGCTTTCCATGGACTCAGGTCTGTGCACTTGCTCAGCAGGTGAACAAACTAAGTAAACAAGATTTAAGCACTGACAATAAGAAAGCGAAACTGACAGGTTACACATTATTTGAATAATAATGCATTTTGAACGCAGTACAACTTACCTAATAACCTGATTAAAACCTGTGCTGCTGCGCCAGTCAACCCAGAGCCCGGATCATGGTAAGAGTTAAAGATGGCGTCGATAATGAAAATACAGGGAACTCGGAGCACTACATCTAGCACAGCCAGGGCCTGAGGTGATGGCATGGTGCACGGTTCCTTGAGGACTTGTCCTAACGGTGGACGATATTAACCCTCGCTTCTCTATTTTTGAAACACGCTAAATTAATATTACAGGTTATTTCCCTGGATCCCTACCCACCGCCATTTTCACAGTCCTCCTCGTTGCTATGTGCGGAACCAAGGATAGTAAAAAAAAAAGCATAGGACATTCCATCCCATGGTTCAATCTTGATATCCCATGACTCAATGCGCGACTCACCAGGCGCCATTATTGGAGCCCACTCAAACTTAATATAAAGGCATTAGAATAAGATTCAGTCTTTTAGTGAACAGCCAGTGACGGGGAGTATTGGAACAAATTGGTATCGTGAATATAAAAAGAGAAAATGGGGAAAAAGCTGGTGGAATATTCGCATTTCATATGACAAATTGGGCAAAAGAGATTAAGTTGAGTAAATAAAAAGAATGGAAAATAGAGATAACATATTGATTTCAAAATGGGATTTAAAAAACGAAAAATATGTGCTCTGTTAACTATAATAATTAACATGAAAGGAAATTAAATGGAAACTAAGATAAAAGGACAGGAATATGTTAAAATAAGGAATACGGGCAGCAGTGTGGAGTAGTGGTTAGCTCTGGACTCTTGACCGGCCTGCTGCTGTACCCTTGAGCAAGGTACTTTACCTAGATTGCTCCAGTAAAAACCCAACTATATAAATGGGTAATTGTATGTAAAAAATAATGTGATATCTTGTAACAATTGTAAGTCTGCTAATACATAAATAATTAAATACTTATGGCCAAGCAAAATAGAGGAATTTAAAGAAATGGATATTGTGCTTTTTACAGATTATCTAAGATCGATACAGGCAGTAAGGTTGCCACCCGTTCCGTATAATACAGAATCGTCCCGTATTGGTAAATAAAATGTTGCGTTCCATTTCAAATCGATTCGGAACCCAATTTGTTCCGTATTTTGCACTACTGAGCCAAATGTATTTTTCAAGCATGAGAAGTCAGAAATCTCCGTCTCTGGTGAAGCAACAACTTCCTACCGGATCCATTTCAGAGTTAGCAGGTAATTATGGGAAGTGTAGTTCATTTGATTAACAATTATTCACTTCACACATACTGCGCGAAAAGGCAGTTGTGAATCCTATTGGGTGGTGTGTGCCTCTGTCAGCTATGTAACTATGAAACATAACCTAGCTGACCGATTTCGGACACAATGGCAAATTCGGTAACACCTCAAAAAAAAAAAAAAAAAAAAAAACGGATGCAAAAATAAGGAGACGAATGGGAGAAGGATTTTACATGGGTGAACAAAGTTCATAACAATATTTTCAAAGCCCAGTGCACTGTGTGCAGAAAATAATTTTCGATCTCTCACGGCGGAGTTTGTGACCTTACAGCAGGAAGCGGGAGAAGTTCATGCTCATAACTGTCGAACAAGGAGAACCAATCAGGCTATTCAATCGTTCTTTGCTCCAGAGAGATCACCTGAAGCTGATAAGGTAGGCAGGCTACTGTACTTCTTGCATAATTTATTCTTCTAGCTAGAGCGATTACAATTATATTAGATAACGTTAGATAGCTAATGTTACCCACCGCAATTTCTAGACATTCACAGACCCGAGCTCGAAGTTATGATTTTCTTCTGTAATGCGGTCTCCGGTCTCTTTTTTGTTTCTTGTGGACTTTCAGTGTAATTATTTTAATTAATTACACATTGGACAGTGTTGTTCTTGTGTAGTTTTGAATTTTGATCGTTTACGAAATACATTTTCTGGGTCGCTTTCACAACTCAAAACGCACCACCAATTACTGTTACTCTTAACGTTTTAAATGGACTTTATACTTTACGTGCGTGCACTCATAATCCGTTCATCATTCTAAGTGGATTTTCTTGATGTGTGATATGTAAATAGCGTTTTAATGTATCGATCATTTTCTGGGTTCTTATAATCTAAGATGTAGCCTATTTATATATTTGCATTTTAATAGTATGTATTGAACGTGTTGTTGTTATTATTTGCATTACACAATTTATCTAAATATTGAAATAACTAGCTAGTATTACTTAATGTAGCTAGAATGAAGTTGCATTCCTTTCATTCATATATATATATATATATATATATATATATATATATATATATATATATATATATATATATATATATATATATAATATATTAGCGTGCACGGGGAAGGCAGCAGTAGGGCTGGTAGGTGGCGTAATCACACACATAGACATAAGCCCGATATCACGCTCCTTGCAAGGGAGCCGGCTCTTTTATACAGCGGTATCGGCGCTATGCTTCAATCTTGAGAGGTCCCGGGTTCGCGCCCGCCCTCCGCCTGTGTGTGGATTTTCGCTCTGTGTGATGCGCCTGCCTGCGGGAACCGAAACGCTACATTGGTGTCAGAAGTGGGCGCAGGTACCCCAGCACGCACTTGTCGGACTGTAGCCTGGTTGCTAGCAAGTCCGGGGCGGACTTGAGGCTGGCAGGGTAGAGTGTGGCGTGCGGGGGAAGGCAGCAGTAGGGCTGGTAGGTGACGTAATCACACACAGAGACATAAGCCCGATATACGCTCCTTGCAAGGGAGCCGGCTCTTTTTGTACAGCGGTATCGGGCGCTATGCTTCAGTCGAGAGGACCGGGTTCGCGCCCGCCCTCCGCCTGTGTGTGGATTTCCTCGCTCTGTGTGATGCGCCTGCCTGCGGGAACCGAGAACGCTACAATATATATATATATATATATATATATATATATATATATATAATGAATAAGGAAAGTGACTACCTGAACTTCAGCTTCCTATATTTTGTTGCGTATACCTAGGCTAACCTATACAGATGTAAGCATGTCAATTTTACATTGTAAATAAGATGAGAATGACACACATAATTCTTACTTTAATACGATTAAGTAAATGTAGATTGTGTGAAGCTATACCCCTATAAAAATGTACCACGGTTCTATAGTGTAGCTATGCTCCTGGTCCAGGCCCTGGTACTCTCCCGCCTAGACTACTGCAACTCCCTCCTGGCTGGCCTCCCTGCGTCCGCCACCCGTCCGCTCCAGCTCATCCAGAACTCTGCTGCCCGCCTGGTGTTCTCTCTGCCTCGCTTCACCCACGCTACTCCACTACTCCGCTCGCTCCACTGGCTCCCGATCACCGCTCGCATCCAGTTCAAGACTCTTGTACTAGCCTACAGATGCCTTGACCAGACTGCACCCAGCTACCTCCAGACCCTCATCTCTCCCTACACCCCCACTCGACCTCTCCGCTCCGCCTGCACTAGAAGACTAGCTCTACCTCCGCTACGCTCCCCTGTCTCCAGAGCCCGCTCCTTCTCCACCCTTGCTCCGCAGTGGTGGAATGACCTTCCTACAGATGTCAGGACTGCCCAGTCCCTGACCACATTCAGCGCCTCCTTAAGACTCACCTCTTCAAACAGCACCTGTAGAACTCCTCTGTTTGTATCCTGGGACACTATCACCCTTCATGTAAATGTGCTTTATTCTGCTCTTATCTGCCCCCTATTTTACTGCATTTAATCCTGTACTTCAGAATACTGTAATCTGCCAAGTGTTTAAACCTGTAGTACTTTGTATTTAATCACATCCTGATGTAACTATCACTATTTAATCATATCCTGATGTAACTATCACTATTATCTGCTGTATTATTGAATTGTGGTTTGTCACACTTGAACAAAAGTTATTGTATTTCTTGCTCTTATTGTATTACGTGTATTGTAACACTTGAAATGTATTTGCTTACGATTGTAAGTCGCCCTGGATAAGGGCGTCTGCTAAGAAATAAATAATAATAATAATAATAATGATATTATGGTTGTACTGCATTATTGTAACACAGGGAATTGTACATTGATGGTGTAGGATACATATATTATACAATACAATTGTACTTTCACAGATACTATCGTACCTTGTTCCAAAATCCAGTAGTACATTTTTATAGGGTTCCGTTCTAACAGTATTGTTGCAATAGAAACAAACGGATAATTGAACAGTTTCCAAGAAGCGGATGGCAGTATATTAATCAGACAGTATAAAGCAATATTTTTAAAATACGCTGACATCAAGACCATTCCGAACAATGCTTGCAGATTTTATTTATTTTATTTTTTATTTTTTTTACATACATTACATACCGCAAATAGTTAACGATTACTGCTTTTGTATATATTATATGGAAAAGTAAGCGCATTAAATAATACCGCCTTTATAAATGTAGAAAAACGTATTTCCTAAATCAACAAATTATTATTAGTTTCCCCAGTACTGAAGGCACAAACACTAATTATTGTCAATGATTAACAGTTTTATCCAGACAGAAACACAGATCTGACCCGTGTGTGCTGAACTATATGCTATTCAATGTCTCCCTATTCAGTGAAATGGAACGGTCGAAAGCAACGCCGCCAAGCACTGACGTCAGACTGAAGTGACGTCAGACCGTTATCTTTTTTGGTTAAATTTCGGTAAAACCAGGACCCCCCGAAAATATAAATACCCCGTTGCACATCTACACTCCCAGGACTATGTGTATGCCAAGTGTGGTTGCGGCTTAATTAGCAGTACTTTTTCAGATACAGGTGTATACAAAAGCGTCTTAATTTTTCAATTTTATTTTAAACAGCTGTTTTTATCGCTGTATCTCAAAAAGTATTTCACCAAATATTACCCCGTTCACAGGGTTTGTTGAGCCTGTCAATCCGCCACACACACCAATTTTCATGCATACCCCCTTTTCAGCTGGTTGTAAAATCGACATTAAACAAAACTGTTGTGTTTGGTTGTGCTGTGTTTGTTACTGTTCATGATGGGTGTGTGTGTGGGTGTCGTGCGGTGTGGATTGTTGGTGTTGCCGTAGGTGAGTGGGCGTGCTGGTTTACGGCAGTGAGATACGATGCTGGAGTTAGGAAAACACAATAAAGCGTACTGTTAGTTTACTGTAACACGTTGTTCGAGTCGTTTGTTTTTACAATACAACAAGAACCTTCGTTCAAACCTAACTAATATATATATATATATATATATATATATATATTTATATATATTTTATATTTTTCAGTTTTTTAAAAAATATTTCCCAACATAAAACCAATGTCACCTTACAATAATTGATTTTGAGTTTCAGTGTTTTAAAGTATAATATCAAACAGAACGAAATTTCAATGTACCATTTGTAATTCAGTAATATGAGAGAATTGGTCAGAGGTCTGAATACTTTTGCAAGGCACTGTGTATATATATATATATATATATATATATATATATATATATATATATATATATATATATATATATATTAACTCAAAGAGCCAGCTGCCCAACGTTTCGATATGTTGTACATATCTTTCTCAAGGGAGCCTGTGTTTGAATCAAAACATTAGAGGTATTTATAGGTTTTTGACGGCATGACAACTACTTGTTATTGTTTACATTCAAATCCATGATTTATTCTTACATGATGTAATGGTGTTCTATATATTGTGACATCATCTCTACTTCTATCTTTGAATCTGTATTAATTCTAATTAACATTTCTTTATATAAACTTATATTTTTATGATATCATGCAATGCTGGCTCTGAGGATCAGTCTTGATTTGGCCTCCCCAGCGCATCAGCATGCACAACTTTTGAATGAATTTTGTTTATTTATTTAAATGTTATATATTTATTGAAGTTTCATTCAGTCTATTTATCCATTTACTTTCTTTTAATCTTCTATATGTCACATTGTCTTATCTTAGTTGTTCTAATACTACAAACTTTACATCATTTATGTCATGTCCTTGACTGGTGAAGTGCTGTACTATTGGTTCATCCACTTTTTTATTTCTAATTAATGAAAGGTGGTTCTGAATTCTTTTATATAAAGTGGTTCCAGTCTCTCCAACATATTTGATTTCATCACATTTTTCACAGGCTATTCCATAAACAACATTGCTATTTTTACAGTAGGTATTAGTTTTTAGTGGATATGTGGTGTTCTTATGTTTAATTATATTTTTACTTTTCGTCCTGTCCAGGGTGTAGTCTCGCCTTGCGCCCTGTGTATGCCGGGTTAGGCTCTGGCTCACCGCGACCCTGTAAAGGAGTAAGCCGTTAATGATAATGGATGGATGGATGGATGTTAATTTGCAGCATGCACAAAGTGAATTAGATATAGGGTATATTCACCCCTGGACATGTTCACATAGATATACCAGCATGTGGATTCGTGTTTAGGGCTCTGGACTCTTTACCGGAGGGTTGAGGGTTCAAACCCAGGTGGGGCACTGCTGCTGTACCCTTGAGCAAGCAGGTACTTCACAGATTGCTCCAGTAAGATACCCAGCTCTATAAATGGGCACAAATGCAAGTCACTTTGAATAAAAGCATCAGCTAAAAAATTATCTATAGCAATTTATGTCCATATGTGAAACACACACAAAATACAGCAATTTATCATGTAGTCACATAGAGGTGGTGATTAAATGGGTCTCTTTCAGCAAGGTGCAGTTGTATTGAAATGAAAGTGGTTGCCTATAGGTACAGCTGGTGGCTAAAAGTGGAACTGAAGACAAACCAACCCTAACCCCAAACCCTAAATAACAAGCTGTGATGCAAATAAAAATCCAACTACAGCCTCGTATTAAAGATTATAATCATTGAACACATCTGTGATGTTTGTTGGTCTAGAAATTAATTAGTAGAAAGGGAGTGGATTTTATTTGTTCCTATTAAAATTGGAAGATTTTTTTTAATTACATACACAACTTTCATATAGGGTAGCAGTGTAGAGTAGTGGTTAGGGCTCTGGACTCCTGACCGGCGGGTCGTGGGTTCAATCACAGGTGGGGGACACTGCTGCTGTATCCTTGAGCAAGGTAATTTACCTAGATTGCTCCAGTAAATCCCCAACTGTATAAATGGGTAATTGTATGTAAAAAATAATGTGATATCTTGTAACAATTGTAAGTCACCCTGGATAAGGTCGTCTGCTAAGAAAGAAATAATAATAATAATAATAGTAACAAGGAGTTCTGTAACCACTGGAGGTTTTAATGAAGAACTTGATTACAATCTTTGCTCTTATGATTTATCATGTATATTAGAGCTCCAGGGTCCCAGGTTTGATTCCCGTTTCAGGGGAGTTTGCATGTTCTCCCCCTGTTCGTGTTGGTTTTCACCAGGCACACCGGTTTCCTCCCCTCATCCAAAAACATACTGGTCAGGTTGATTGGTCACTCTAAATTGCCCTCTGTGTGCATGCTTGTGAGAGTGTAAGAGTTGGACAGGTGTCCCATCCTGGGTGTAGTCCTGCCTTGCACTGTGTCTGCCGGGTTAAGCTCCAGCTCACCATGACCCTGTATTGGATGAAGTGGTTATTGATGATGGATGGTTAATATTTGTAATAATGCATTTATTGACATCCACATGTTCTCCGATTAATAAACATTTGGACTGAACATGTTTAATTTTCCCACACAAATTGTCAAAATCCCACATCAAGTATAATATATACATTTAGTGGTGCACAATCCTGCTCCTCTAGAGTCGCAGTCAGTCCAGCAGGTTTTTGTAGCTGTCTGTAAATCTCCAACTGCTTAAGAGCAAATAAAAAGGGTAAACTTGTCCAATTAAGCAAAATAATTCAAATCAGGTAATGAAGGCCTCAGGGGGATCAAAAAATGAAAACCTTCTTGCCCCAGAGTTATGCACCCCTGACAAAGTAGATGTTAACACAGTCATTCATTCACAGTTGTCTGAAGGCTTTTTTTAAAAAAAGCACTTATTTATCTGTTTTGATTAAAGTCCTGCTTTCCTGTCAAAAGTATTATGAAAACAAACAAGGAAAATTGCAAACAAAGAACTTTATTACAAATATATAATGCAGTTTGGATATAAAAAATTAAAATGCAGTTATTTTTGACAGTTATATTTTTATGATATAGCAAGAAATAATGAATGTAAACTTGCTTTTTGTTGATATTTTAAAACCAGCTTAGAAATATGTACTTAATAGCAGTTTGATTAATCATAAGTGGGCACTTTCTTCTACTAATAAATACAACCACCATTAAATTTTGACTTTGCGATTAGCTGGTGGGTCAAGTTTTAATTTAATTTCCCCATTTCATTTACACTGAATAAAGGGTATGAATAATTATGGAGCCTACTGTATTTGCAAGTGAGAATTCCTGAGCATTCTCTATAAACATTTAAATAAACATATGTAAACAATATGTATTAATGACTTTATGCACAATATTTTACTTGAAATGCATATCATTCACTAAATATATTAAACAACCTTCAACAATGTTACATGTAAAAAACATTAAATAACAAACCATCACACTGCACTGCACCCTTTAGATGGACATCCAAGTGCTTTTTTAAATGGTGTTGTTTATTGGGTTTATATTTGCTTGGCTGGTAAAATGGACAGTGGTACGAAGTGCAGCATTGGGTACACCGTTTCACCTCAGGCAACACTCCTCCTTTCACTGCTGTTATATGTAACTGAAATACAAAGAGCAAATTACAACATGATTAATAACCTACAATTAATATACATCAGTGTATCTACACTGAGATTGGATGAAAATAATGTATCTGCTAAGAAATAAATAATAATAATGATCTGTAGCTAATGTGAAATTTAGAAAACACTGATGTATATTGGTACAGTGAGGTATATTGAATAACTAGTGACAATGGCCTCTATACTCAAAGCATTTTTTGCACATTTTGTATTAGCATCATTTTTTTTTTTAGAGCTGTAAAAGTTATGAAGTACGATTTCCTCATACACAACATCTATACATATTAAGCATATGTGCTGTGACTTCTTACATTTTATTCCTTTTAGAAAAAGTGTCAATAATAGCAAATTTGTGTTAAATGTTTTGAGTAGAGAGACCAATGTTTCTGTAATTGATGCACTGTTAGGGTGTTTTACATTATTTATTTATATATATATATATATATATATATATATATATACATACAGTGCCTTGCAAAAGTATTCAGACCCCTGACCAATTCTCTCATATTACTGAATTACAAATGGTACATTGAAATTTCGTTCTGTTTGATATTTTATTTTAAAACACTGAAACTCAAAATCAGTTATTGTAAGGTGGCATTGGTTTTATGTTGGGAAATATAAAAGAAAAATAAAAAACTGAAATATCTTGCTTGCATAAGTATTCAACCCCCACACATTAATATTTGTTAGAGCCACCTTTCGCTGCAATAACAGCTTTAAGTCTTTTGGGGTAAGTATGTACCAGCTTTACACACAGTGTCGGAGTGATTTTGGCCCATTCTTCTTGGCAGATTTGCTCCAGGTTGTTCAGGTTGGTTGGACGACGCTTGTGGACCGCAATTTTCAAATATAGTGCCACAGATTCTCAATGGGATTAGGATCAGGACTTTGACTGGGCCACTGTAGGACATTCACCTTATTGTTCTTGAGTCACTCCAGTGTTGCTTTGGCCTTGTGCTTATGATCATTGTCCTGTTGAAAGGTGAATTTCCTCCCAAGCTTCAGTTTTTTAGCGGACTGAAGCAGGTTCTCTTGCAGTATTTCCCTGTATTTTGCTTGAGGCATGGGCAGTGTTAGGTTTGCGCTACACATAGTGCTTTGAGTTTTGGCCAAAAAGCTCTATCTTGGTCTCATCTGACCACAAAACCTTTTCCCACATCGCAGCTGGGTCACTCTCATGCTTTCTGGCAAACTCCAGACGTGCTTTCAGATGTTACTTTTTGAGTAACGGCTTCTTTCTTGCCACCCTCCCATACAGGCCAGTGTTATGCAGAGCTCTTGATATGGTTGACTGGTGCACCATTACTCCACTCCCAGCCACTGAACTCTGTAGCTCCTTCAAAGTGATTGTTGGCCTCTCTGTGGCTTCTCTCACAAGTCTCCTTGTTTGAGTGCTGAGTTTTGAGGGACGGCCTTTTCTTGGCAGTGCCTGGGTGGTGTGATGCAGCTTCCACTTCCTGATTATTGATCCAACTGTGCTCACTGGGATATCCAAAAACTTGGATATTATTTTGTACCCTTACTTTCTCTAACTTCTGTAGAATGCTCTTTGGTCTTCATTTAATCCTTCAGATTCACAGCCTGACCAATGATCCTTCAACAGTGGGGTTTTTATCCAGAAAATGTGACAGCAACTTTAATGGTTCACAGGTGGAGTCCAATGGTAAGGTAATTGTATCCTTGCTAGGGCAATTACTTTCATCGGTATAAACTGGGAGCTTCCACAGCACAGGGGTTGAATACTTATGCAAGCAAGATATTTCAGTTTTTTATTTTTCTTAAAAATATTTCCCAACATAAAACCAATGCCACCTTACAATAACTGATTTTGAGTTTCAGTGTTTTAAAATAAAATATCAAACAGAACGAAATTTCAATGTACCATTTGTAATTCAGTAATATGAGAGAATTGGTCAGGGGTCTGTATATATATTACATTACAATGCAAAATGCAAGTTTTAAGTTTTGTTTTCTGGGGACACAAGCCTGGTGTAACCTGAGCTGTTGCAGTCAGATCAAGGCAGTACAAACTAGTTTATGCAGGGAATACTGAGTGTTTGGCTAGGTGAAAAACTGGTCCTGCAGCTTTTGGATTCTCCATTCCAGGCTGCAGAGTTGTCACAACTATCTTTTCAAACACACTTCTTAAAGTCTGAGCCTTGTTTACTTCTGATCATTTGTAGTAGGGAAGTCAAGAGAAAATATAGATTTTTAGATATAGAAGTTTTATTTCCAGATATGTTTAAATTCGATGAAAATTCTCTACTGTCAACATATACACATAAAATTATAATATAATGTCACCTCTGATAAAAGGCCACTGTCCGCTGCAAGTCCAGAGTAATTTATAAAGGAAAAATATTTAAATATTAATAAATTATATATATATATATATATATAAATTTGTAACAAACCCAATCCTTAAGCAACGTCCAATAACTAGTATTTTGTGACGGAATTACAAGTAAACTACCCTGAACAATATAAACTCTCCAAAGTAGTAGGATTGCGCGACAGAACCAAGAAATTGCTGGGTAAGGCAGGATTGTTTACAACAAATAGACAATATTAAGAAAATTAAATCAGAAGACAGTACCAGAATTCACATAGCAGATGTTATTGAATATGTGGGGAATATTATACCTGTCAAAAGAGGTATCAAACATTTGATGTACATGAGTTTTAATCAGACAGCATTTGGACCATTCACAAATGTTCAGCAGAGACCACATTAATACTAATCATATAGGACAGATCAAGCGTTTAGTAAATGTACAGCCTAACCTGCCCATGTTGATTAAAGTGCTTATCAGAGTCCATCAGGCAGTCCTTATAGAAAAAAAAAATGTCCAGGAAACAACCACAAGCAATACTTAAAAAGGCCCAAGCTGTTATATCAAGTCCATATTGAGAATGCAGGTTGAGCCAGTAAAGTTTAAACACAAAACAAAAAACAACAAAAAAACAAAATGAGACTTCTATGCGAGGTGCTCGTTAAACCCCGATAAATAAACCAAATGAGACTTCTATGCGAGGTGCTCGTTAAACCCCGATAAATAAACAAAATGATAATAATCCCAAACAGTCAGAACAAAACAGATAATCCAGCAGCGAAAAAAATAAGATTCCTCCCCATTAGGGGATCTCACCCAGTTCTTCCTTGGTCCTGTCGAGCTTGGAGTTTCCAACCAGGTAAGGAGACAAAAAGTGATGATTTGCAGGTAATAAATGGATTAGTCACCGTTGTTGCTCTTAGGATAAAAAATAAACAAACAATTTGAATGATGTAAATAGTTTCCATTGGGCAGGAGATTTGATAACTGGTTACTTTCCAACTGGAAAATGGCAGATTAGTAAAAATACACTGTTTCTAACAACCAACCGATCATTGCTTCCCGATCTCTTTTTTAGACAATAACCTTCTTCAAAAAACCCTGCTCTTTCCTCCAAACACTCTGCATCCACACAAAACCACACCCCAAAATGAACCACCCCCTGCCCAGGAAGTAATAGCCATATTTAAAGGGTTCCCAATTAAGATACTTAGACAATGATAAATCAAGCTCAATAAGCCCTTTGCCAAGGCAATTAGCAACACCTGACTCTAATTAGAACTTCCATGTGGAAATTTAGGAAAAGATCATTCAGTTAAAACAAGAGAGACCAGTGCAGAGATAAACCCCTTACCAAAAACTGACAATAAATTGATATAGCTTCACCTAAGTTTTACCTTATGAATCTGAAAAGCCCACTTTAGAAACGAGGACAAAATTACTTATTTAGCAATTTAATAGAGAATTAACTTAACCTGGCCAGGTATTCTGATACTCAATTAAGAGCAGCAGGCAGCAAATTACTTATGCTGCATTCATGTAGCTAGTGCTACATATACCCCCCCCGGAGGTACTGAGGTTTTAGAACTGAAATAGGGCTTCAAATTCACTACATGGACTGTATCAGCCTTGTCTGGTTGATGCACCCCCTGCATTACGGTAATTGACAGGGCCTAACTTTTTTTTTTTAGTACAACGCAAGGACCTGTCCATTTAGGTGCTAGCTTGGCGGTAAAGTTGATTGAGGCATCAGAGATCGGGTGAGCTCGCACCCAGACCAAATCTCCCCAGGAACTGTACATTTCTCCGATGGGCATTATAATATTTGGCTTGTCTGGTTTGGGCTACCTCTACTCTCTGACGTACCGTATTTAACAACGTCTGTTGACGTTCTAACAAGTTATATTGAGGACTGCTAGGAGGTGGAGCTGTAGTGATCAAACGGTCAAGAGGACCTTTCAGCTTCCTCCCCAAGGCTAGTTCGGCCGGACTAAACCCTGTGGTTTCCTGCTGGGCAGTGTTAATTGCAAATCGAAACTCTGGTAACCACCGATCCCATAGCCGGTGATTCTCCCCTACAAATGAGGCGATCATGGTCTTCAACGTCTTGTTTATTCTCTCTGTTAAATTGGTTTGAGGATGATAACTCGTGGTTAATTTTTGTATTACTCCCCACATCTGACACACATCTTTCATTATTTGGCCTGTGAATTGGGCCCCTCTGTCTGACAACAGAAATCTAAGCGTACCCCAGCGAGTAAAAATCTCCTCGGTCAAGAACTTTGCTATCTTCGTGGTCTTGCTGTCCCGAATAGCCATCATCTCTACCCATTTGGTGAAGTAATCTACCACGACCACTAAAAAGACATTGCCACTAAAAAGACATTTTTGTTTGGATTTATACTGCTGACAGACGCGTTTTACTTTTCAGACGGATAGTAGGCCACCAAGCATTATTTAATATCCGCAGCAATGTCTTTGAACGGCCGAGATGACCTCCCAACGGATTGTCATGGTAGTGCTGCTCTGGAAGATGTTTGTCAAGCTCTCAGGAACCACCAACTGATAGCTCACACCATCGCCTTTTGGTTGGAGCTCTTCTGTATATAACCCCTGATGTTCCTCGTAAGAGATACGACCAGGTTTCTTAACAGAAGATGACTGCAGATTTATTTTAATATCACAGATCATGGGATCTAATGATTGAGCATGTAGAATTTCTGGTAAAGAAGTTGGTATCTCCGAGCTTGCGGAGTACTAGACATGGCAGCGCATTGGCTTGCCACAGGATCTGAAGAGAGGAGCCCTGGAGAGAGCATCTGGTACAATATTTAGACTGCCTTTCCTATACAGAACCTTAAATTGAAATGGCTGAAGCCGTATAGTCCATCTTGTAAGCCGTGAGCTGGTCTTGGGAGAATTAAACACCCAGGATAGTGCGGCATGATCGGTTACAACTTCAAATTCTGTTCCCTCTAGGTAGTGTCTCCACTTTTCTACAGCCCAAACCACTGCAAGACATTCTTTCTCGGCTGTTGAATAATTACATTCAGCCCCCTGTAGGATTCTTGAGGCAAAAGCTATTACTTTCTCACCACCTTCTGCCTTCTGGACTAATACAGCCCCAAGTCCTACTTCACTGGCATCGGTGTAAACCAGGAATGGTAGAGCTTCACTGGGCTGAGCCAGTACGGGAGGTTTCAACAATGCTTCTATCAGCTGATCTTTACTCTCCTGGCATTCTTTAGTCCAATTCCATGGAACTCCCTTCTTTTTAAGGTTATTCAAGGAAGCCGCCAGGTCTGCAAATCTTGGTATGAATTTGTGGTACCATCCCACAAGCCCTAGGAACCTTTGTACCTCTTTGAGGTTACGGGGAGTGGGATACTTCTGGATAGCCTCCACCTTGTCCGGATCAACCTCCACCCCGCGGCCTGAAATAAGGTGACCAAGGAAATTCAGTTGACTTTTGAAGAAGTGACATTTCTTGAGGTTGAGAGTCAGGTGAGCCTCTGATAGCTTGTTAAAGATGGCATTTAGATCCTGAAGGTGTGTTCTTTTATCAGGCGAATATACTATAATGTCATCTATGTATACAAAGCACTTTTTTCCCCTCAATTCAGCCAAAACCTTCTCCATTAATCTCTGAAATGTGGCTGCTGCATTTTTCAGTCCAAAAGGCATGACTTTAAACTGAAATAGTCCAAATGGAGTGCTGAATGCAGTTTTCTCCTTACTCTTCTCTTCCATGGCTACCTGCCAATAGCCCGATTTTAAATCCAGGGTGCTGAAAATGGTGGCTCCATGCAGTGATTCCAGGATGTCGTGAACGTGGGGCATTGGATATGCATCAAGTTGTGTTTTTGCATTGATTCCTCTGTAGTCTATGCAGAAGCGATAGGATCCATCTGCCTTCTTAGTAAGAACCACTGGAGCTGACCAGGCAGAATAGGATGGTTCGACAATGCCATCTAATGTCATTTGTTTTAAATGTTGCTCAATGAGTGATTTTCTGAGAGGAGAAACCCTGTAAGCCTTGCTACGAACTGGTATTTCATCACAAGTATGTATCCTGTGTTCAATTATTTTGGTTTTACCCAGACTGGAACCACAAACTGAGGGCCAGGAATTAAGTAGTGCAGCCAGTTCAGAATTTCCCACAGCCTCTGGAATGTTCTCCGCTACTGGAGTTGAAACTGCCATGTAGAGCTGACCAAGTGGATTAGTTGGAATGGTTGGCTGATGTAAGGGCCATGTAAACTCCCTTGGCCCCTGTTTGAGAAAAGGAAAAAATACCCATCCTTCCTCTTGCCTCATTCCATATGTATAATCCTCCAGATTGATTAGCGTTCCAGTCCTGCTGAGAAAATCCAGTCCTAAAATTAGGGGAAAAGCAAGATGTTGGTCATCCATGATGTATGTGTCTACTGACCAGAAAGCATCATTCAAAAGATAGGTGAGTCGAGTTTTACCAAGAGCCCCATGGATTTGCCATCAGCTAAAACAAAAGTT
This sequence comes from Huso huso, assembly GCA_036884735.1. Lineage (NCBI taxonomy): Eukaryota > Metazoa > Chordata > Actinopteri > Acipenseriformes > Acipenseridae > Huso > Huso huso. Next base: position 53,763,957 of record CM072665.1, on the reverse strand, counting down.
TGCTCTGGGCAAGGACATATAATCTCCTCGGGTCGTTGAATTTTCTGCCAAAGTTGTAGTTGCAGAAGTGTAAAGGTGCACCCAGTGTCTAGCAAAGCTTCCCCCTTAATTCCTCTTACTTCAATAGGTACCAACAATAATGACATGGAATGCCCAGAGTGACAGGAAGGTCTAGAGGTGCGTATATGCTGTACAACGCTCATCTCAGCTGAAGACTTTGCATTGCTCCCTTTTATATTCACCTTCTTCGTTGTTTTTCTGTGCTTGTTTGGCTGTTAATTTTGGTCCAGTATTGCTTCTGAGCAGCCCAGTCCCTCTCCACCATGGTGCCTACTCTCACAACCTCATCCACTGTTTTCACCGATCCTCTCACACAGCTGGCTAGTTTAGGATTGCAGTTGTTCAAGATCCTCCGTACAATCTCAGCGTCCGCCATATCAGCCTTCCATTTTAAACACAGTGCTCTATAGTCATCACATAAAATCTCTGATGTTTTGACCTGGTGATTGTATCATATCTCTCAGACGATCTTCTAATTCCGATAAGTAGTCAGTAGGAAGAAATGCAGCCAAAAATACCTCACGGAAACTACTCCAGTTATGAACCTTTCCCTTCTCAGCTAACCACCAACTTCTAGCTGAACCTTTCAACACAGAAGACAGGGTAGCCATAATTTCCTGGTCTTCCATAGGACGGAGAGCCAAGAAGTTTTCACACTGTTCAATGAAACCCAATGCTTCACAATTATCTTCAGAACCTCCAAACTCAGGGAAAACTAAACGTATAGGAGGTTTTGCAGACAGACCTGATCGCAGGGAAAGCCTTGCTATGGAATCGTTGGTAGGCACCGGGCTATTGTAATTGTCAGTACTGGTGTGAGCAGATACTTTTGGAGTACTGGCGAGTCAAAAGTATCGCTTCAACTCATCTTGCCACGCTTCGTCCCTTCTCTTCAAACAAGCCACCGTCCTCTTTTCTAGCAATTCTAAAGCTAATTCCAAATCATTATACACCCTCTCAAACCGCTGATTAATGTAATTTCTGAGTGACTCCTCCTGTTTATCCCACTTTCATGAGCCAATTTGCTTTCTTCCACCATGCCATCTATCTGCCGTTACTTGTGCAATAGTGTCTTTAATATTTTCTATTTCTGAAAAAACAGGGGGATATTCTGCACTCGCATCATCCAGATCCTTAACTTCTGAACGGGTAATGTACAACTGATCTAATAAGGATGAAATCTCTGCAACTGGTTCTCTTCTAGTCACAAAAAGGTGTCAGGGTAACATCAGACAGGTTAGAAAAGTCGGCACCTGGGCCTTCCTCTGAGAGAGACATTATTAAATCAGAAAAATAAACCTTCACACAGTTTAACAGCTATAACAATATAGCAACTATATTGTTGTAAACAAAAACACTGGATTCCCGTGCGGGCCACCAATCTGTAACAAACCCAATCCTTAAGCAACGTCCAATAACTAGTATTTTGTGACGGAATTACAAGTAAACTACCCTGAACAATATAAACTCTCCAAAGTAGTAGGATTAGCGACAGAACCAAGAAAAATTGCTGGGTAAAGGCAGGATTGTTTACAACAAATAGACAATATTAAGAAAATTAAATCAGAAGACAGTACCAGAATTCACATAGCAGATGTTATTGAATATGTGGGGAATATTATACCTGTCAAAAGAGGTATCAAACATTTGATGTACATGAGTTTTAATCAGACAGCATTTGGACCATTCACAAATGTTCAGCAGAGACCACATTAATATTAATCATATAGGACAGATCAAGCGTTTAGTAAATGTACAGCCTAACCTGCCCATGTTGATTAAAGTGTTTCACAGAGTCCATCAGGCAGTCCTTATAGAAAAAAATGTCCATGAAACAACCACAAGCAATACTTAAAAAGGCCCAAGCTGTTATATCAAGTCCATATTGAGAATGCAGGTTGAGCCAGTAAAGTTTAAACACAAAACAAAAAACAACAAAAAAAAAATGAGACTTCTATGCGAACAAACCCGATAAATAAACCAAATGAGACTTCTATGCGAGGTGCTCGTTAAACCCCGATAAATAAACCAAATGAGACTTCTATGCGAGGTGCTCGTTAAACCCCGATAAATAAACAAAATGATAATAATCCCAAACAGTCAGAACAAAACAGATAATCCAGCAGCGAAAAAAATAAGATTCCTCCCCATTAGGGATCTCACCCAGTTCTTCCTTGGTCCTGTCGAGCTTGGAGTTTCCAACCAGGTAAGGAGACAAAAAGTGATGATTTGCAGGTAATAAATGGATTAGTCACCGTTGTTGCTCTTAGGATAAAAAATAAACAATTTGAATGATGTAAATAGTTTCCATTGGGCAGGAGATTTGATAACTGGTTACTTTCCAACTGGAAAATGGCAGATTAGTAAAAAATACACTGTTTCTAACAACCAACCGATCATTGCTTCCCGATCTCTCTTTTATAGACAATAACCTTCTTCAAAAAACCCTGCTCTTTCCTCCAAACACTCTGCATCCACACAAAACCACACCCCAAAATGAACCACCCCCTGCCCAGGAAGTAATAGCCATATTTAAAGGGTTCCCAATTAAGATACTTAGACAATGATAAATCAAGCTCAATAAGCCCTTTGCCAAGGCAATTAGCAACACCTGACTCTAATTAGAACTTCCATGTGGAAATTTAGGAAAAGATCATTCAGTTAAAACAAGAGAGACCAGTGCAGAGATAAACCCCTTACCAAAAACTGACAGTAAATTGATATAGCTTCACCTAAGTTTTACCTTATGAATCTGAAAAGCCCACTTTAGAAACGAGGACAAAATTACTTATTTAGCAATTTAATAGAGAATTAACTTAACCTGGCCAGGTATTCTGATACTCAATTAAGAGCAGCAGGCAGCAAATTACTTATGCTGCATTCATGTAGCTAGTGCTACAAATTAACCACAAATGAATACACATTTAATATATGAAAAGTGTATATATTTGTATGCAAAATTGTACAGCTTAAACAACGTAACCAAATGAATAATAATTATAAAAATGAAAGATAAATCATTGGTGTAACTTTGGATGTACCGCATGCTAACCTGAATCTTTGTTACTTTTAAGTGAAAAACAATGTATCAATTTTTCCATTGTTTTCGGTAAATTTGCATTTTTGATTGCCCAATGTACCAGTCTATGGCGATAGTTAGGATTGCAAAGATAAAAGTAGCAAACAAAGATAGTTGAAAAAGTGTGTAGGCCTAATTGGCATTTTTACCGTTATGTAACAGAGATCTTTGTTATAACTAGCTGTAGTCGTAAGTAACCAGTGTTTACATCCTGTAGCAATGTCATCGTTATTTAATAAACATTAATTATAACTTTTATAAGTATTTGAAAATAAATAAATAAAAAAAATATGTGATATGTGATTTAAGTAATTTCAGCGGAAACTAACAAATGTTTCTAATGTATATAAATATAAGTTAAAGTTACACACACATTATAATTATATATATATATATATATATATATATATATATATATATATATATATATATATATATATATATATATACAGTACTGTGCAAAAGTTTTAGGTAGGTGTGAAAAAATGCTGTAAAGTAAGAATGCTTTCAAAAATAGACATGTTAATAGTTTATATTTATCAATTAACAAAATGCAAAGTGAGTGAACAGAAGAAAAATCTACATCAAATCAATATTTGGTGTGACCACCCTTTGCCTTCAAAACAGCATCAATTCTTCTAGGTACACTTGCACACAGTTTTTGAAGGAACTCGGCAGGTAGGTTGGCCCAAACATCTTGGAGAACTAACCACAGTTCTTCTGTGGATTTAGGCAGCCTCAGTTGCTTCTCTCTCTTCATGTAATCCCAGACAGACTCGATGATGTTGAGATCAGGGCTCTGTGGGGCCATACCATCACTTCCAGGACTCCTTGTTCTTCTTTACGCTGAAGATAGTTCTTAATGACTTTCTCTGTATGTTTGGGGTCGTTGTCATGCTGCAGAATAAATTTGGGGCCAATCAGATGCCTCCCTGATGGTATTGCATGATGGATAAGTATCTGCCTGTACTTCTCAGCATTGAGGAGACCATTAATTCTGACCAAATCCCAACTCCATTTGCAGAAATGCAGCCCCAAACTTGCAAGGAACCTCCACCATGCTTCACTGTTGCCTGCAGACACTCATTTGTGTACCGCTCTCCAGCCCTTCGGCGAACAAACTGCCTTCTGCTACAGCCAAATATTTCAAATTTTGACTCATCAGTCCAGAGCACCTGCTGCCATTTTTCTGCACCCCAGTTCCTGTGTTTTCGTGCATAGTTGAGTCGCTTGGCCTTGTTTCCACGTCGGAGGTATGGCTTTTTTTGGCCGCAAGTCTTCCATGAAGGCCACTTCTGACCAGACTTCTCCGAACAGTAGATGGGTGTACCAGGGTCCCACTGTTTTCTGCCAATTCTGAGCTGATGGCACTGCTGGACATCTTCCGATTGCGAAGGAAAGTAAGCATGATGTGTCTTTCATCTGCTGCAGTAAGTTTCTTGGCCGACCACTGCGCTTCACGGTCCTCAACGTTGCCCGTTTCTTTGTGCTTCTTCAAAAGAGCTTGGACAGCACATCTGGAAACCCCTGTCTGCCTTGAAATTTCTGCCTGGGAGAGACCTTGCTGATGCAGTATAACTACCTTGTGTCTTGTTGCTGTGCTCAGTCTTGCCATGGTGTATGACTTTTGACAGTAAACTGTCTTCAGCAACCTCACCTTGTTAGCTGAGTTTGGCTGTTCCTCACCCAGTTTTATTCCTCCTACACAGCTGTTTCTGTTTCAGTTAATGATTGTGTTTCAACCTACATATTGAATTGATGATCATTAGCACCTGTTTGGTATAATTGTTTAATCATATACCTGACTATATGCCTACAAAATCCCTGACTTTGTGCAAGTGTACCTAGAAGAATTGATGCTGTTTTGAAGGCAAAGGGTGGTCACACCAAATATGGATTTGATTTAGATTTTTCTTCTGTTCACTCACTTTTCATTTAGTTAATTGATAAATATAATCTATTAACATGTCTCTTTTTGAAAGCATTCTTACTTTACAGCATTTTTTCACACCTGCCTAAAACTTTTGCACAGTACTGTATGTATATATATATATATATATATATATATATATATATATATATATATATATTACTCATGGATAATTAAATACAAAGGCTAATTTAACAAGTTAAACATACCTTGTGTGTCCTCTTCTGTCAAAATTTAAATGCAACTGTGCTTGCAAAAACCGTGCATGTGTTTCGCCTTCTCAAATGTGATGTCTTTCTTTTTGCGTCACTGTAGAGGTGTAGTTAGAGGCGGAGTTAAAGGGTGCCAGGCTTGGGGTGTGAGGCGTGTTGTCGTCTGTCTTGCAAGTATACCCTTCTCCAACTGTCAGTGTTCCATTCCACACACACACACCGTCAACGGTCAGAGAAACGAACGAGGGAAACAGAATGCAGTAGCACTTTATAGTATTACCCTGTATGCTGGGTTGTATTGTTGCTCAGGGATGGCGGGGCTCCAGCGATACTTTAATTTAAAATTAAAGTCTGTACGTTGCTGCTGCTTGAATTGAGTGAACGTACAATAAAATAAAATAAAAATAAAACACACACACACATGTTTCAGAGTGAAACAACGTTCATAACTGAAGGGGGAAACCAAGCCCTGGAGAGCCCTGGCACAAATTAAGAAGATAAGAAAGTTTACAAACGAGAGGAGGCCATTCAGCCCATCTTGCTCGTTTGGTTATTAGTAGCTTATTGATCCCAGAATCTCATCAAGCAGCTTCTTGAAGGATCCTAGGGTGTCAGCTTCAACAACATTACTGGGGAGTTGGTTCCAGACCCTCACAATTCTCTGTGTAAAAAAGTGCCTCCTATTTTCTGTTCTGAATGCCCCTTTATCTAATCTCCATTTGTGACCCCTGGTCCTTTTTTTTTTCAGGTCAAAGAAGTCCCTGGGTCGACATTGTCTATACCTTTTAGGATTTTGAATGTTTGAATCAGATCGCTGCGTAGTCTTCTTTGTTCAAGACTGAATAGATTCAATTCTTTTAGCCTGTCTGCATACAACATGCCTTTTAAACCCGGGATAATTCTGGTTGCTCTTCTTTGTACTCTTTCTAGAGCAGCAATATCTTTTCTGTAACGAGGTGACCAGAACTGAACACAATATTCTAGGTGAGGTCTTACTAATGCATTGTAAAGTTTTAACATTACTTCCCTTGATTTAAATTCAACACTTCTCACAATATATCCGAGCATCTTGTTGGCCTTTTTTTATAGCTTCCCCACATTGTCTAGATGAAGACATTTCTGAGTCAACATAAACTCCTAGGTCTTTTTCATAGTTCCCTTCTTCAATTTCACTATCTCCCATATTTATAATGCACATTTTTATTGCCTGCATGCAATACTTTACACTTTTCTCTATTAAATGTCATTTGCCATGTGTCTGCCCAGTTCTGAATGCTGTCTAGATCATTTTGAATGACCTTTGCTGCTGCAACAGTGTTTGCCACTCCTCCTATTTTTGTGTCGTCTTCAAATTTAACGAGTTTGCTTATTATACCAGAATTAATCACTAGTTAAATAATAACATGTAAGCCTTGGATAAATGCGTCTTCCAAATGGATAAAAAATAATAGACTACAATGTATTTGTTATGACACCTCCTATTTTAAACTCCAATTGCTTTTTGTTTATTGAAGATCGTTGTTACTGGGTTTGTGATTATTTGTTTCTATCAAAGTTGTAATTTGCTTTGTTAAACTAATGATCTGACTGACAGCTTTACATGGCCCAGCTTGAACAAAACCCTTGTTCGTCGAGGAACACATTGATTCACATAAAATAAATACATACTGCCTGCTGGATACGAAAAAAGAAAGAAGTCTGTCAATACTTGTAAACGCAATACTGTAAATGGTTATGATCTTGTATAGCGTAGGTTCCAAAAAAAAAAAAAAAAAAAGTGAGAAGATAATGTTTTGCCAAATAACATAAAATACAAATATGTATGCGTGTTATATATTCCATATTTAAGCACATACATTAAACACTTTCTGCTATTTGTTTACTGTATGTCGCTGCCAAAGGAAGTATGAGATTTTTTAAATTAACAGCGCACACTGGTCCACGAAGTTGTTCTTCAGCTGCTACGGAATGTTTATCTTGAAAGAGACCTTCTTCACAACGCGAAGTATCAGACAGCAGTAGAACATCCACAAGTAAAATAAAAAGTTATTTAACTTTTTTAATGAAATGGATGAATAACAATATATTTTTTAGAAAGTATAAGACATGACTGATGACGATAATCAATCAGCCTGAATTAAGAAAATTAATTAATACGACTCGCAAAAAGTTGTCTAAAGCCAGTAAAAAAAAAAAATTACAATACAGTATATTATTAATACAGTGACAATACAACTGTAGTAATATTCGTATTGTAATTGTTTATGTGTACAACTTTAGAGGTACATTTTTTTTAACTTCTTGATAATTATTTTAATTGCCCTGAAATAAGAATGTATCAGTCAGCAGTTGAACATCCACAAGTAAAATAAAAAGTTATTTAACTTTTGTTAATGAAATGGGTCAATAACAATATATTTTTTAGAAAATAAGACATGACTGATGACAATAATCAATCGGCCTGAATTGAGAACATAAATAAATTAATACTACTCGTAGCGAGTAGTCTAAAGCCGGTAAAAAAATATATATATATTACAACTGTAGTAATATTCGTATTGTAATTGTTTATGTGTACAACTCATCAAGACAGTACAGCACAGAATTCTATTTATTACATTTCGAGTAAACTTTTGGGCAATTCAATTTAGAAATGCATGTAACCTGTTGTTGTTATTATTTCATTTTTAATAAATACTTTTAGTATATCACAGATTATTATATACATTTTCAGGTATCCAAATCACTATACAGAATTCTATTTATTACATTTCAGAAACCTTTTTTTCCTTTGGTGGTTGATCCAAATATCTCCTATCTAATTCAGGTAAGAACTGACAAGACTTGAAAGGTGTGCCTGACAGATAGAAGAGAGAAGAAGCGACAGCAAATCCAATATGGCATCAAGACCTTAAATTGCACACAACGCATCTGTCTGCCTAAAAACCTGCAGGATTCTTACATGATTTTTCTAGAGAGAGTGGACAGAGCCACACAACATGAAGAATAACTGCTCCCTGGCAGTACTGTTCAAATAATGTCACCAGCTCTCCAGCCTCAGGTACAGCCCTTGCTTTCCCCACCTTTCCAGCCTCAGATAGAGCCATTGCTGTCCCCACCTCTCCAGCCTCCAGGGACAGTCTTTGCTTTCCCCCCTCCTCTAGCCTCAGGGGCAGGGATTAACAACATTTGATTCTGCCTCAATAAACCTGGCTTTAAAAAAAAATCTTTACATACTTGTGTTGGTTGTTTGATTTTTCAAGATGCCTTCTGCAAAACTATGGAAATTCAATGGAAATTCAATGGCAAAAACTTTGTTTAAGGTTTGTTTGCAAATGTCCAAAAGGTTAGGAAATTGCAAGTTAAGGTAGCCACGCAACCTTAACTCCGCATCTTTATGTGTATGTCTCCTGTCACACTTGACATCATATATGACATCATCAATGACATCACTAAGCACATGACAAATTCTCCCCGAAGACTGGCCATAAAGTTTTTGCCATTGAATATATATATATTATTTCAATACATTTTAAATAATATATATATATATATATATATATATATATATATATATATATATATATATATATATATATATGTATGTATGTATGTTATTTAAAATGTATTAAATAATATTTATATACTCACATATTTAAGATAAAATAATTGCCAGACACATATTTTAATACAGATTCAGTTGTTTATTAGCCTATTTCATGTTATTTCTATTAAGTTAAGTATTTAATTTAAGAGGTTTTTAATAGCATAGGCTACTTTATTAATAGGTCACAGCGGCTGAGTTGGCTAATGTATACCACACAGTGAAGCACAACTTGAGCTACAACAGTACAGACTGTGCTTTGAAACTGGCACAGAAAACGTTTAGTGTTTCATACTAAAATCCAGATGAATCTGCAGATGGCATTGTGAAATGCATCACCAGCTCACTGGAGAGGTTTGGATTATCTCTGAACTCAGTTTCAGCTTTTAGTGGCAACAACACACATGTCAACTATGGTGTCCATCGCAAAACAAATGGAGCGACAGCCGAAACAGGTAGAGCTTATCGAAATATTTTTTAAAACCCCAAAAGTAATGACTAAAGCTAAGGTTTACAATTTTAGAAAAGCAAACTACGAAGGTATGAAACAGAGACTAATAGAAGTAGATTGGAGTAAAATAGAGAAAACATCCACAGAAAAAGGGATGGCTGTTTTTTACAAATGTAGTACTAGAGGCACAAAACAATTACATCCCAAAAGTAGACAAATCTAAATCTAAAACAAAATGGCCAAAATGGTTTAATAGATCAATTAAAAAAAATATTCAGCGAAAAAAAGGCACTTTACAGAGCGTTTAAAAAGGGACCAAAACAAAGCACACACAAAGAGTACTTGGAACTGCAAACACAAGTCAAAAAAGGAAGTTAGAAAGGCCAAGAGAGATAGAAATCAATATTGCTAAGGGGCTAAAACCAATTCCAAAATGTTTTCCAATATTATAACAGCAAGAGAACATTCAAAGAGGAGGTTAAATGTCTAAGAGACACAAATGGCAAAATCATAGATGAAGAAAAAAAAAATAGCAAATATATTAAATGATTACTTTTCACAGGTTTTTACAAAGGAGGACACGGACAACATGCCCCACATGTCGACCTGTTCCTATCCAATTTTAAATAACTTTAGCATAACAGAGGCAGAAGTGATAAAGGGACTAGGAGCTCTTAAAATAAACAAATCCCCTGGGCCAGATGAGATCCTCCCAATAGTACTCAAAGAAATGAAAGAAGTTATTTACAAACCGCTAACCAAGATCATGCAACAGTCTCTTGACACAGACTGGAAAATAGCAAACGTAATACCGATCCACAAAAAGGGAGACAAAACCGAACCAGGTAACTACAGACCAATAAGCCTGACTTCTATTATATGTAAACTTATGGAAACTATAATAAGATCCAAAATGGAAAACTACCTATATGGTAACAATATCCTGGGAGACAGTCAGCATGGTTTTTAGGAAAGGGAGATCATGTCTAACTAACCTACTTGACTTTTTTTGAGGATGCAACATTGACAATGGATAACTGCAAAGCATACGACATGGTTTATTTAGATTTCCAGAAAGCTTTTGACAAAGTCCGCATAAAAAAGATTAATTCTCAAACTGAACATGTAGGGATTCAAGGAAATGCATGCACATGGATTAGGGAGTGGTTAACATGTAGAAAACAGAAAGTACTGATTAGAGGAGAAACCTCGAAATGGAGTGAGGTAACCAGTGGTGTACCACAGGGGATCAGTATTAGGTCCTCTGCTATTCCTAATCTACATTAATGATTTAGACTCTGGTATAGTAAGCAAACTCGTTAAATTTGCAGACGACACAAAAAATAGGAGGAGTGGCAGACACTGTTGAAGCAGCAAAGGTCATTCAAATGATCTAGACAGCATTCAAAATTGGGCAGACACATGGCAAATGAAATTTAATAGAGAAAAGTGTAAAGTATTGCATGCGGGCAAAAAAATGTGCATTATAAATAGCATATGGGAGATAGTGAAATTGAAGAAGGGAACTATGAAAAAAGACCTAGGAGTTTATGTTGACTCAGAAATGTCTTCATCTAGACAATGTGGGGAAGCTATAAAAAAAACTAACAAGATGCTTGGATATATTGTGAGAAGTGTTGAATTTAAATCAAGGGAAGTAATGTTAAAACTCTACAATGCATTAGTAAGACCTCACCTAGAATATTGTGTTCAGTTCTGGTCACCTCGTTACAAAAAGGATATTGCTGCTCTAGAAAGAGTGCAAAGAAGAGCCACCAGAATTATCCCGGGTTTAAAGGCATGTCGTATGCAGACAGGCTAAAAGAATTGAATCTATTCAGCCTTGAACAAAGAAGACTACGCGCGATCTGATTCAAACATTCAAAATCCTAATAGGTATAGACAATGTCAACCCGGGGGACTTCTTTGACTTGAAAAAAGAAACAAGGACCAGGGGTCACAAATGGAGATTAGATAAAGCGGCATTCAGAACAGAAAATAGGAGGCACTTTTTTACACAGAGAATTGTGAGGGTCTGGAACCAACTCCCCAGTAATGTTGTTGAAGCTGACACCCTGGGATCCTTCAAGAAGCTGCTTGATGAGATTCTGGGATCAATAAGCTACTAACAACCAAACGAGCAAGATGGGCTGAATGGCCTCCTCTCGTTTGTAAACTTTCTTATGTTCTTATGTTCTTAAAAGTGAGGTCCTTATGAGCCTCTATTTCGATGTGGGGTGTGCAGACTTCCACTCCTTGATCATGGAGGACAAACCTCTCCTTGCTGCTGCAAGAAGCAACCAAAAATATGCATGGAAAAGGAAATAAGGAACTTAATGGCTGCTAATAAAGATTCAATATATGTTTGTACCATCCATGTTTGGACACAACAGCATTGTTATTAGCTCATCATAAGCAATTTGTAAATCAGTAATAATTTCTACTTTACTAACAATTTCTAAATTCACATATCTTAGTCATTTTGACAACCAATTCTGATTCTGTAAAGACTTAAAGCTGAGAATTGATCAAACTCAGGCTGAGAATTGATCAGAATTTGTATATGCAGAGAGTTTACGAAGATCAATATATCTTTTTTTTTATTATTTATCTTTAGCTTTATGCAGCAAATTCATTCTGGCATGTGATTTCCTGTCAGCAGAAATGTGCATGTCCACTGCTTAATTTGAAATGTGCAATAGCTTTGTGGTATTTATTTTAAAGAGGAAATTTATTTTAAAGGGAACTTGTAATTCCACATAGTTCTAGGTTTTTCATTGATATTTGTTTGTATTCAATGTGTGTGAAATCCTGACATTTGTTTGAATTGCCAAGAATCTACAAAAGTGCCCTGGAACTAACGTTATATATAATAAATGTTTTTGGCCAATAGAAAACGTAAAAAGCCTATGAGGCTTTCATTTGTCGTTAATATGGCAGCCTTTGGTCACATGGTGTGGCAGCCATCTTGGATTAAATTAAAAGTTTGGACAATATTCAAAAGTCTTCTTATGAACAGTAAATAGTACAGCTGTGAAAAATTGTGTACACAGTGCGCTCATGTCCACGACTGATTCTACTTAAGGAAAAATGGATCGGTCCCATGGTGTGGCAGCTATGTTGGATTTTGCGTAAAACGCTTAAACAATAACTCCTCATGAGCCCTTTGGCTGATTGATGTGAATCTTGGTTATACGTTACCTTTGTACTGTCCTCTAAAAAAATTAGTCAGGAAAAGTTCCTACATCAACAAACATGACCGCCATGAGCCAATCAATATGGGTGACATGCCAGTTCGCCCAAATTTTACCCTGAAATGACACATTCCCACCACTGGGGACAGCTGTTAACATGGTATAGTCAACAAGCTAGAGAAAATATCTTTCTTAAAACGGCCATTTTTTGCTGGTGTTTAAAAAAACAGTTTTACTAACTCATGTAACTTAATTACAGTGGAAAGGATGATATTAATTCACACGTACACACAGTATATAAAGACACATACTGTAAACTACTGTTGCAGCTGCATCCACGTGAAAAAAATAAAATAAAAATAACCTGCACTATGCTTTTTAAACCAGAAGACAATCGAAACAAACAAAAAAAAAATACATACTACATGAGTTTTACAAGTCACATGAATACAGTTTGCTTAAAAATCGTTATATAATTATTTTTACGACTGAACTGTGGTCAAACAGAGTCACAGATCCTGAATCTGTTATTATTATTATGTTTATTTAGCAGCCGCCTTTATCCAAGGCGACTTACAGAGATTAGGGATTAGAGCCACTTCCAACTACGTTTCACCCGAAAGACGGAGCACAAGGAGGTTAAGTGACTTGCTCAGGGTCACACAATGAGTCAGTGGCTGAGGTGGGATTTGAACCGGGGACCTCCTGGTTACAAGCCCTTTTCTTTAACCACTGGACCACACAGCCGCTTTCCGACAAACCCGCGCGTGTAACCCATTTAAAAGACGCGTGTAGCAGCTACAGGATCTACTCTTAGGTAGGCTGACAGACTACTCATATCAATATATAAATGATGTTTAATACGATATTCGTTTGGTTATTTGTATGTTTTAAAGTGTTTCTAGTATAAACCTACTGCCACAATGTGTTGACAAGTCAGTGGGAAAATTCAAAGTCTCGAAATAAAAGTTATACGCAGTTTGTACAACTTATGAACAAATTTGTTTTATTAAAGCTACCATGAGTATAATTTCGGCAGAATGTAAACATATAACAGCAGGGTTCCCGCGGATCCTTAAAAAGTCTTAAATTAGTTTTTCAATTTTTAAGGCTTTGAAAGGTCTTAAATATGACCGATTTTCAGTTGAAGGTCTTAAAAAGGTCTTAAATTATTTTTTTCTATAAAAATAAAAAACACGATACCAGAGATCAAGTTCTGAAAACTGCCATGCGTATCCGAGTATTAAATAAGAAACCGCCCGTACCCTAAACAATGATCGCTAGCAAACGTGATTGTAAGTAAATGAAAACATCCAACAAATAAACTTGAAAATATCAGCACGAACAAGGCACAGTGAATGTTCAATATTTAGATTTTGACTATAAACCGACTACACTTTTCATCACTGACTTCTATTAATTTACCGAACCAAAGAAATATCAGTGCACACTCGTCACACAAAGGATTCGGTCAAATGAAGAGAAATGTAGTAAGCACATATAATACACCAATGCAGATCAGAAAATCTATGTACTACTAGAACTTGTCTAAAACTTTAGGCATTTGAATTTTTATTTTAAACGGTATTGCAAAGATGTTGCCGTCTCCTTGAGTTGATACTACTACTAGCGAGCTCAATTGTGTTGTGGAGATTTTGGTTTTATGTATTAAAAAATGAATACAATATTATTCCCATTTAAAAAAAAATGCCGCTTAACCTACCTTAACTTTTTTTCTTCCTCTTGCACGTCCAAAAAAAAACCCTGCAAGCGCCGTCTTCTCATCATTAACGTTCTTTCAATGGGTGGGCACTCCTTTTCAAAACACACTCTGTTGGCTATTGCTAGGTAGCACTTTGCTTCTCTTAACCAATAGGAATCCCTGCCGTCCAAACTGATATACGTAGCCCGGTGATTGACACCTCCGAGGCAGAGCAGCATTTTTATCCCGAAAAATAAAAAAATGATCAGTGTCTTAAAATTAGATGAGTGGCGTCTGCGATCTCCCGACGTTCTTACGACGTCCCGACAAATTTTTAACATGTCAGAAAACTTTAGTCCCCGACAAAGCAATTCGTGAAATGTGTGAGGGGCTACGGGCCGATTTCTTGACGAATACTGCCAGTAGCCGATAGGACAAGCTAGCAGCAATGCCGACGAAGAGAAATGTTGTGCCCCGCAAGGTGTGGAGCCTCAAAATTGAGGAAAGGATGGTGGAGATGTGGCAGGAACACCTGTGTGTCTTTGATGACATAAGTGACATTTCCTATCATAATCGCTCATTGAAGGAGCAAAGATGGAGGGAAATTCCTTTGGAACTTCAGGTACCTAAGTAAATAATTGTTAACTTGTTAACGCCGAAGCAGATACTGTGTGTGGTTGTGTGTTCTCATGGCAATCAATTTCTACAGTCACTCGTATTCGATATCCCTTTCAAACCCCTACTGTATAGCTAATTTAATCAAATACGAGGAGGAGGGGTGCGCGTCTGTGTGTGTGAAATAGAGAGAATGTAGATTCCCTTTCAAGTCGAAGACGACCACCAACATTAAGTATGGGATATTCCCTGCCCTTGAGGTAGGTAATACTGAGCTCTCTATATCAGAGCTGCCGAAGGCCCCTTCCTGTGATGACGCACTCGGTCCCGCCTACCGAGGGTATAAAACCGTCACTCACCGGAAGATCTCCCTCTTTTTCCTTCTCAAGACGGTAAGGTAGGACCTCTGTGTCTAGAACTGAGCGTGTTGATAGGAAGAGCCCTCGAGTCCATTCGGGTCTGTTGTAGTTCCTAGCATTCGTGCTGAAAGCTGGCTTGCCGCTTTCCTGGAATCAACGACTCTTGAAAAAGACCGAGTTTTTTGTCTTTCTGTCTTTCAGTGCAGCCCCCCGGGCGGGCCGCTCTCTCTTTGCTGTCTGTCGTATGTGAGCGGCTGTCTGTGCAGCCACCCGTGAGTGAGTTGTCTTTTCCTATAGAGAGTCACACAAGTATCCTCCTTGGGGCTAGGCCTGCCGTATCCCCGCTGTCGAGTGACCCAGCCGCACTCCCTTCCTCGGGGCTAGGTACTACCGTATCCCCGTACGAGCGGAGTCGCCGGCCGAACCTGACCGCTGCGGTGTGTCAGTTCATGTGCGTTCGGTGTGCTCTCTCTCCTTTTCTTCCTTCTTATAAACTACTTTTTGCTTGACAAAAACTTCACCCACCAGCGCCCGGCCTCTGTCCCCCCCCTGGTACACGCCCCGCTGACCAGGTGTGTGTGTTGACCACGCGGTCTGGGTACGCACTTTGCGTAGCGTCCTCTCCGGTGCTGCGGCACTGCGCCGCACGCATAGCCTGATTCTCTTGGCACAGGCTGCGTATTAACCGACGCCAGCGTAGCAGCTTAACGCACACGGTACTTGGTCCCAGTACGCAGTGTACGAGAACAGTATTCACAGGCGCGCAACAGCAGCGGGTGTTCGTTCTCCTTTCCAAAAGTTACGCACAGAGCGCAGAAATTCGCGCCACTCCCCGCTGCACAAGGCGTCTGAAACATTCGAGGACGAGCAGTGCTGTGCACGTTGCTCACATTGCGTAGGCGCTGAGCTGCTAGCGCATACCTAGTCTGTTGTGCATCAGTTCCAAAAAAAAAAAAAAAAAAGTGGAACTATGCTAAATATAAACAGACCCACGCAGGGGTTCCATGCCTGTACGGCTTGTAACGCCAGTATCCCACAAGAGGATAACCATACCCTCTATTCACGATGCGCTCGTTGCGTAAGTACTGCTCTACTAAGGAGGCTGTGTGGTCCAGTGGTTAAAGAAAAGGGCTTGTAACCAGGAGGTCCCCGGTTCAAATCCCACCTCAGCCACTGACTCATTGTGTGACCCTGAGCAAGTCACTTAACCTCCTTGTGCTCCGTCTTTCGGGTGAGACGTAGTTGTAAGTGACTCTGCAGCAGATGCATAATTCACACACCCTAGTCTCTGTAAGTCGTCTTGGATAAAGGCGTCTGCTAAATAAATAAATAATACTAGCGCATAGTTCGTGGTGCTGCATGGTAATACCAGTGCGCACGGAGCTCAGCTGAAGCGCTGCACGCGGTGTACATATTACACGGTGCAGGCTTAGTTTGTTGTACACTAGTGCCCATATGCTGCGTAGTACACGGTGCACTTGTGCCCACGGTACCCGGCTCAGGGTAGGCAATGTTAACAGTCTTGGCTGTAGCCCTAGCGAAATTTACACTGTGTTAGTACCTGTGGGTGAAACGCAGTGAAAGCAGTGCTTAGTGCTATGCACAAGCCAGACGTCCTATCTCAGGACTCTCTGCCTAGCATCTCGAATGCAGTACACAGTGTGCTTGGGACGCACAGGTTATTGCGTAAGCACTGCTCAACTGGCACATAGCTCACGGTGCTGCACAGTATCTGTGAAAACAGGCTACTCGGTGCGCACAGGGCTCAGCATACCTTGCTGTAACGCTAGTGAGTGGACACACTACGTTAACACTTACCAGGGTTCAACGTAGTGCGAGCAGTGCCTCAGTGCTAATGCACAAAGTCAGCACCATATCGGGGTCCTTCCCTGTACGGCCTGCGACGCATCATACCCACAGGACGTATGGTGCTCGGTAGGCAGGTGCTTAGTACATCAGGGCGCATAGCGCCTTGGATGGTAGATGCACCAGGTGCCTCGTTGCCTTCTGCCTGTAAAAGGTGCTTCACTCCGCGGTAAGCTACGCGCTGCCCCGGTTGTGTGACTGCACGTAGTCCAGGCTAGACACCCCTGTCCAGTTACTACCATGTGTTTACTCTTTTTTCTGCTTAACAGCCTACATCGCTTTGCGATTGCAGTCTGATGAAAGCCTTACAGCGATCGCTGTTTTCTGCTTTCCTCCGCTGTTAAGTCGCCCTGAATAAGGGCGTCTGCTAAGGAATAAAATAATAATAATGTTA
Source organism: Huso huso (assembly GCA_036884735.1). Taxonomy (NCBI): domain Eukaryota; kingdom Metazoa; phylum Chordata; class Actinopteri; order Acipenseriformes; family Acipenseridae; genus Huso; species Huso huso. The sequence continues at coordinate 53,746,491 of CM072665.1, read as the reverse complement.
CAGTTTAAAAGAAAAGAGACACGTGTTCCCCCACCGGGCCCCGGCTCTGCCGTGCCCCACTGTGGAATTGACTCTGCTGGACTGCCTCAGCCCACCGTCTCGGTGCGCTTAAAATATTCAGTTCACCCAAGTTGCCGTGGTGTCTGCTTTATTACCCTCACAGCTTGCTGTTGTGTGCGTGTATGTGTGTTTTTATTTCACTGCCTTGCATTTTTAAAAATAATAAAAAACGATACAAGCGCGATTCCTCCATCGGGACTCAGCAATGCTGAGCCCCGCTGTCGAGATGCTTACGCCGGCTTGTTTCAGCCCGCCTACTCGATGGGCTGGTAAAAACAAAACAAAACCAGTTACCCGCATTGCCGTGGTAACTATTATTTTTACCCACACAGCTTGCCTGGAGGGTGTGTATTTTCATTTATTTACTGCCTTGCAGTTTAGAAATAAAAAATAATGCAGCGATTTCCGCCGGGACCCAGCCCTGCTGGCCCCGCTGTTGAGCGGCTTCTGCTGGCTTGTCTCAGCCCGCCTACTCGGTGCGCTGTTTAAAAGCAGTCACACGCGCTGCCGTGGTGACCGCTATTTTACCCTCACAACCTTGCTGTTGTGTGTGTGTGATGTGTTTTTTCTTTACTGTCTTGCAGTTTAGAAAAATAAATAAATAAATAAAATGTAGTATGATATCAAACGGCAGCGCAGCTGCGCCCCGCTGTTGAGTTACATACGCAGGCTTGCTTCAGCCCGCATACTCTGTGGGCTGGAAAAACAAAACAAAATCAGTTAACCGCGTTGCCGTGGTGACTGATATTTTTATCTACACAGCTTCTGTGGTGTGTGTGCGCATTTGTTTCTTACTGCCCGGCGGTTAGAAATAAATAATAAGCAGATTCTTCCACGGGAACCCAGCTCTACTGTGTCCCACGGTTGAGTTGAATCCACCGGCTTGTTTCAGCCCGCCTACTCGGCGATCTTGGTCACCCGCCCTGGTATGGTGAATGTGTTTGTCCCATAGCTGAATGGCTGGGTATAAGCCTGTATGTACCTGTTACTGCCTTTTGTAATAGAAATGTTACAGAAAATAGAATTGGCTTGACATAATGTACTGGTATTTTGTACTCCTATAACCTTGCTCACATAACCTTGTATGCTTTGCCTAAGATAAAGTTTGTTACAAGGAACCGCAAGATGCCTACACTGCAGCTGCGGCTGTGAGATAAAAGGATGAGCCAGACGTGTCTTTTTACACGTATACCCAAACCACCCATCCTTTTTATCTGCTTGCTTAGTTTTATGCCACGTATGCATAGTTATAAGTTTTCTCTTATATGCTAATACCTGAATCATCATTGGCTAACCCTCTGCCTTGCTGACAGTTTTAAGGTATATAAGAAACTGTTCTAACTCTGTATGTTGAAACACTGCTCGATAATTATCTAGCACCCTGTGTGTTGAGAGTGTTTTCAGTTTGCAAACTTAAGAAATAAAGGCCTGTGTGTTTGGAACTCGCAGTCTCTCTTCCTTTTATTAGAATTTCCACGACAGTTTCTTGGCGACGAGGAAGGGACAGCTAGCTCCGTTTGCTGATTGCTCCCGGGGACTTCGAGGTTAACCGTCGACGGGGGCTGCTTAGGAGTGGCTCAGGGAACCACACTCTGAAATAGTTTCGGAGGAGAAGGACCCGCCTTGAACCCGGCTGGGAGCATCGGTGGACGGATACGCCGTACCGAACAAAGACAAAGGGTGAGACTGGTTTTCCTCATACATAAAATAGACCAATTGGTAAGGTTCTGGGAACCTGATAAAACCCGTTCTGGGAACGGGCTGCGCAGAAAGAGTTCTGGGAACTCTATTGTCTAGAGGACAAAAATAAGATAGACCCACGTGGTTCAGGTTCTGGGAACCTGATAAAACCCGTTCTGGGAAGGGCTGCGCAGAAAAGTTCTGGGAACTTTGTTGTCTAATAGACATAGAAATCCTGATCCGAAACAGGTAAATTAAGTGATTCGACTGATCTATGAATAATACTAATAAGTAATTACAAATGAAACTAGTTAAAAAGACATCGTGAAAATACCAAATATTGAACCAAAAAATAACAATTGAAAAAATTAAATGCACAGTTTAAAAAAAAAAAAAAAAAAAAAAGTCATACTACTAGTGTAGTTGATCAATATACTAAAGCGCACTGTCGGATGGTCAAAAAAAAAAAAAGTAATTTTTCTGTGCAGGTGGTGCAAATAAAAATAGGCAGTGATATAGTGTGGACGACAGATAACCGTGTGAATGTGTGAGTGAATGAGTGTTATCTGATAATTGTGTGTGTGTGCGCGTGTGGGTTTGATTACAATGGGGTCAAGTAATAGTAAAAAGGAGGTCTGTCTCCCGGACCCGCTAGTTGGACCGGGACGAACGATGGCTGATAAATGGGGTCGCGGTGTTGTAGACCAGGTTGTTCTGTGGCATAAAATAGCTGATTTCCCATTAAAAGGGACCCTGAGTGAAAGAAAATTACAAGAATGTAGGGGAAAGTTAGAAGAGTTTGAGAAGACAAAGAAAGAGAAAAAGAAAACTAAAGTTGACTGGGATAGTTATAGGAAAGCGTACTGGCTGCCAGAGGTCCTGATTCAGCGCACCTGGAGACAAGATGAGATTAAAGACATTGCTAGGAATATAGACAAAGATTGGAGACGTGCTTTCGCAAACACAGCGGACTCCGACCAGGCACCGATGAATACAACAGTCTGCTAAAGCAGCCATAATAAACGGACTCGTACCTGCCCTGAATAAACAGGTACGGATGACATGCATTGGATGGGAGACGGCTCCCCTCATTCAGGTTATCGAACATTGCAAGCACGCTGAAAGACAACAACAGAAGCAAGAGAGCAATCAAAAGACAAAAGCCAAAAAAGGAGTCAAATTGCAAGCAGCTCAGCTGGCTATTTATCAGGGCAAAGGACCAACCCGAGGCGGATACCAACGCGGACGGGGCGGGCGTGGAGGGAGGGGTCGAGGAGGGGGAAGCGGAGGCAAACCGAAACCAGAATGAAACGAGGCAGGGACAGCTGACACCAAAACAGCGAACAAGCAGTACATGCTAACTTTTTCTAAACCACAAGAAGCCCCCACCGTTGATCTCTTCGTGAATGGTGAGTCATTTGAATTCTTAATTGATACTGGTGCTGCAATGTCTGTCATAAATGCTAGAACTATGCCCAACCCAATGATATCAAGTGAATCAGTAAAAACAGTGGGAGCCTCGGGAGTAGTATTGAGGGAGAAAATTATGATGCCTTTACCCGCAATATGAAGGAAAACGTTTATGCATCGGTTTATTTTCTCTGAATGCTGCCCTTGCAACCTAGCGGGACGAGATCTACTATGTAAATTCAATTGTGAAATTAAATGTGAGCAAAGCGGAGTTACCGTCTCGTGTCCCTTGATGATGGCCCAAATGATTGAGACCCGTAGTTGGTTCTATTCATGGGATATACAAAACGGAGGTGAACAAATTGAGGAATTATTTAAATTGGCTCGACAACATTGGGGTCATGAAACTGGGTTTATATCACCTTATGCCTTACATTGCACTTCCCTGTACTCACCTTTATCGAGAGATTATGAATTTGAGAGAAAGTGGTTAGCACAACCTCCATCTAACGAAACAATGATGTGCACAGCCTTGTATATAGGTTCACGCTTTTGTGTTGCAGCCATTAAACTGAATGGCGATCAGTCTTTACTTTACCACACAACTGACTCTGTGCCACATATAAGCGTAGCAAAAACCGATGATGTAGAGTGGAAAGATACTGGTGTCTGGCTTAAGTCTGTGTTGCAGGTGACTGACTGGCAAAGTGAAGACGGGTTCAAATTCTCCCCCAGTGCTCGCGCTGTTTGCGCTCCTTTCTTTTGGGTCGCGCCTGTCCAACGGGGAATCCATGGGGCAGAGAACCGAGATGCGCCCCCTGAGGAGGCACTGGGAGGCACATTTTCACCCTTGCTGATCGGCCTCCCCGATTCTCTATGGGCAAAAGATAAGTATGATATTGGCCTTATGAAAGGGGCAGAGCCCCTAACAGTCACACCAAAAAGCACACACCGGCCTAGCCGCGCCCAGTATCCTCTCAGCAAGGAAGCACAGGAAGGCATTGCTCCTGTGCATGCGTCTTTGGTCTCTAAAGGAGCTATCGTGCCCTGCCTAGACTCGCCTTGCAACACCCCAATTCTCCCGGTCCGCAAAGCCTAGGGAGAATGGCGATTTGTCCAAGACCTCAGGTTAGTAAATGACGCGATACATGCAAGGGCCCCTATTGTGCCAAACCCAGTTACTGTTTTGTCAGCTGTTCCCCCAAGTGCTAAGTGGTTTACTGTTATTGATTTAGCAAATGCATTTTTTTAGCATCCCCGTTGCAAAGGGACTCATAGTTTTGGTTTGCTTTCACCTTTATGGGGAAACGGCCTCAAGGGTTCACCGAGTCACCAGCTGTCTTTTTTCTGCCGCTTTGGCGCAGAATCTGGAGGGTTTTGTTCCCCTGGTGGAAGCACACTCATACAGTATGTGGATGATTTGCTTTTATGTTCTGAAACTCAGCACGCGTGCGAAAACTGATACAAGAGCTCTTTAGAGTACCTAGCTCGTAATGGCCATAAGGTATCAAAAAAGCTGCAGCTCGTGTCACCATCTGTAAAATACTTGGGACACGATATTACACCGAAGGCAGGAAATTGGGCCTGGGCGTGTCACTGCAATTCTGACACTGCCCCAGTCTGCCACAAAAAAACACATGATGACGTTGCTAGGTATGGCTGGCTACTGTAGAGCTTGGATTCCAGATTACGCTGCAGTAACTCAGCCCCTAGCTGACTTGATACATGGCCATAAGATGACTATGAAAGACACAATTGACTGGACTCCTGACGGACTAACTGCCCTAAAAAAAAAACTTAAACAACTCTTGTCCTCTCTGCCCTGTCTTGGGTTACCCGATCACTCTAAACCTTTTAACCTGTTTGTTTGTGAAAAGGGAGGATTCATGTCGGCAGTACTGACACAAGAGCATGGGGGAAAACAACGTCCTGTGGTTTTTTACTCTAAGCGCCTTGATAACGTAGCCCGAGGGCTAGTCTGTTGCTTGAGAGCGGTGGCCGCCGCCACTGAAGCTGTGCTGGCTAGTGCTGACCTAGTTGCAATGTGCCCTCTAACTGTACATGTTCCTCATGCAGTACATGCTCTCATTTCACAGGCCAAGACAGCACATCTGACTCCAGCTCGTCTACTACATTACCAGAATGTATTAATGACCATGTCACATGTTGTGCTAAAACGCTGTACTGTGCTTAACCCTGCTACACTTCTTCCTACAGAAGCCGATGGAGAGCCTCACGATTGCACCGCCTTAGTAGAACAGGTCTGCAAGCCACGACCCGATCTTACTGATGTGCCCCTATTGAATGCTGATTTAGAATTGTTTGTTGATGGCTCGGCACAGCGCTCTCCAGCGGGTGACCCTCTAGTTGCATATGCAGTAACTACTGCGACTGCTGTACTAGAAAGCGCTAGACTACCTGGCAACCTTTCTGCTCAGGCCGCAGAACTGTTCACCCTAACCCGTGGTTGTATTTTGGCTCAAAGTCAAACTGTTACCATCTATACTGATAGTCGCCACGCCCGGGTCGTACGACTTTGGCACCCTCTGGCAACAGCGGGGTTTCTCACTTCTCGGGGAAGCCCATATGTCACTCTAAACTGGTGGCCAACTTGTTGGAAGCTATTCTGCTGCCAAAAGCCATTTCTGTATGTAAATGCCAGGCACACACTAACGCTTCTGATCCTGTCTCTCAAGGGAATGCTGTTGCAGATGCTGCTGCTAAAGCAGCGGCCGCATCAACTCAGGCCCCTGTGCTCCAAATGGTGTCATTACCTGCCTTAACTGAATCTGTATTTTCTTTACAGGATGTAGCTGACTTACAACACAGTGTGGGACCTGCCGAGATAGCTCTCTGAAAAACAAATGCTCTTATGATTCTACTCATAAGATTTGGCGAGGACCCACTAGGTTGCCTGCCCTTCCCGTTCATGTTTCCCTTATGTAGCTAAGTTGGCACACGGCCAAGACCGTGTCAAAGGAGGGGGTGGTGAATGTTGTTAACAATTTTTGGTTTGCTCCAGGTTTTCTACATATGCTAACCAATTTTGTGCTAAATGTGTGATTTGTATGACCAACAATGTAGGCCGCATGCCCATGTCCAGATCAGCTCATCCGAGGCGGAGAGCCCCTTGAACATGTCATGATGGATTTTATTGAATTAACACCTTGCCAAGGTTACAAGTACTGCCTTGTGATAATTGACGCTTTTTCTAAATGGATTGAAGCATTCCCCTGCAGACATGCCACAGCTATGGCAGTAGCAAAAAGCTGATGAGAGAGATTATACCCGATGGGGTCTGCCATCTAAATTGACATCTGACAATGGTTCTCATTTTGTGAACAGTGTGGTACAGAACATTTCTGAAAGCCTACAAATTGATTTACGCACACTGTAGCTACCACCCATAAGCGGAGGCTTGGTGGAGAGAGCGAACCAAACAATAAAACTAAACTAACTAAGCTCATGGCTGAAACAGGGCTCTCCTGGGTTACAGTATTGCCATTGGCCCTGATGTACATGCGGGATCGCCTTACGCACAGTACTACAGGGCTAGCACCCCATGAAGTATTAACGGGACGCCAATGCGGATGCTGAACACACCTTTTCCTCAAAATAGGCTCACCCCTAATGGGATGTGAGGATGAAATGGTAAAATATTGTGCTTCTCTTAACAATGTTCTGAAGTCTATTTTTCCCAGGGTAAAAGCCGCCCTACCCGAGCCGAAGGAAGGGGCGCTCCACAAGCTCCTGCCGGGGGACTGGGTGATCATCAAAGACCTCCGCTGGAAGCATTGGCATCAACAACGCTGGACAGGTCCGTTCCAGGTGCTCCTGACAACGGAGACAGCGGTGAAAGTCGCTGAACGATCAACGTGGGTCCACGCCAACCATTGCAGAAAAGTGCCCTATAGCCCGAAGGGAGATCTATCGCCCCTGGAACAACGTGAGACGGCTCGGATGGCCTTGGGACAGTCAGCTTTGGACCCCCAGAGTCCTGACTGTTATTTTTCTTGGCAGCATATTAACTGTGTTTCTCATCTGGCTCTTAACTGAACTAAAAGATAATAAAAAAGAGCCAGATATTACAAACCACAGCTACGCTGAAAATCGCACAGAACTCAGAACAAAAACAACATTGCACACATGGAGTGCAGAACATGATCGAAAACATGTGGACATGGTTGGTGGGCAATGCTCAACCATACTGTACGGAACACTTTGAACATTACTGACACTGGTTTATATATGATGTAGTGATATTGTTGTTGTTTTTGCTTATCATAACCTGCGTGAAAAAGTTATGTACTAAAACTGTTGACACTGTTTTAAACATGCCCCTGCTTACTAATGATGACCAGTGTAATGATTCAAATGATGACCCTTTCAACAAAATGGCAGATGACCTGATGAGTTAAGATAGTGGGGAAAATCTGCAAGCGGGATACGTTGGGTCGTCACTTTGTTCATATTATACTACATGTTAAACTTTGTAAATCTCGCTTTAACTTGTACTGTTGTGTGTGTGTTTGAATCCATTTTCTGAATAAGGTTGAGACAAAGTCTCAAAAGGGAGGGAATGTAATAGAAATGTTACAGAAAATAGAATTGGCTCGACATAATGTACTGGTATTTTGTACTCCTATAACCTTGCTCACATAACCTTGTATGCTTTGCCTAAGATAAAGTTTGTTACAAGGAACCGCAAGATGCCTACACTGCAGCTGCGGCTGTGAGATAAAAAGGATGAGCCAGGCGTGTCTTTTTTACGTATACCCAAACCACCCATCCTTTTTATCTGCTTGCTTAGTTTTATGCCACGTATGCATAGTTATAAGTTTTCTCTTATATGCTAATACCTGAATCATCATTGGCTAACCCTCTGCCTTGCTGACAGTTTTAAGGTATATAAGAAACTGTTCTAACTCTGTATGTTGAAACACTGCTCGATAATTATATAGCACCCTGTGTGTTGAGAGTGTTTTCAGTTTGCAAACTTAAGAAATAAAGGCCTGTGTGTTTGGAACTCGCAGTCTCTCACGACACTTTGCAGTTAAGAAATAACAGGTTGCAGCTCCTTGAGCCTGTGCTCCACCCTGGCATACGCTATGCGCTGCCACGTTATTATTATTATCCGCGTTGTGTGACTGCACACGGTCCAGAACCAGGTTATCGCCGCTCTGCACCATGCGCTCCCCTGTACTGCTCTCCTGGTTGCCTACCGCAACCACTCGAGTCTGGGTATCCACCCCGGTGTATGCTTTGCGCTACCCCAGGTTGTGTTGACTTCACGCGGTTAAGGCCGGGCTCCCCCAGTCGGTGCCCTCGGTGTTTAGATGCTTCATGCCTCAGTGCTTAGCACCACAGCATGTGAATAACACCTGCACTCAGTGCCCCGATGCTTCGGTGCACCAGTACTGTGTTCTATCTCACTCAGTGTCCTTGGTGCGTCTGCACCCTTGGTGCCTGAGTGCTTCAGTACATGGCTGAGCTGTATGCGGCGCGGCGCTGGGCCTGGCCAGGCAGCAGGCTCAAGGCCTTGCTGTGGCCCTAGCACAGCCAATAGCGTCGGCCCTGGAGCTGACCCCGCCTGCACCGGTGGTTGCCCCGGGTGTTACGCGCTGGCATCTGCCGTACTCGGCAGGCTGTCTGGCCGGACGAATGGTTTATCACACTGGACTGAAACAACGCGGATTCCACGTTGCTATTCGCCTAGTGCACAAGAAGTATCTCCGCCGCCTTACAGGGGAGGCGTCCTGAGTTTTCTGTGCTGTGGTTCAACTTCTCCTTAGCCCCCGCACGTTTCAAAGTGCATGGATGCCATCCTAGCTCCCTTGCGGCTGCAAGTGATCAGGGTGATGAATTACCTGAACGACTGCTTGATCTGCCCAGTCGCAGGAAGGAGCAGTGGCCCACACAGTGCAAGCCTGCCTGTCGGATGACAGAGTGGCTGCCATTGCAACTGTCTGGCCCTGTTCAGCAAGGGTTCACAGTATAATTGGTGTTGTGTTAAAAACTATTGGGTCTGATGGCCTCGGCTTCATCACCCACCCAACTAGGGTTACTCCACAAGCGCCCGATCCAAGTGTGGCTCAGTGCCTTAGGCTGCACCCCAAGCGCGACAGACACCGTCAGCTGACCGTGTCTCGCCTAGGCTGGAAAGCCCTACGCTGGTGGGAGCCACTTCGTTGGATCTCCTCAGTCAGGCGGAAGGCTCTTTTTGGCACCCGGAGCCACGCAGGTTCCAGCTATGGGTCTGGCCCCTGTAAGGGACTGCTGGCTAGCCCTAGGGCTATCGGACGCAGTTGTGGGTACCATGCTGATCGCTAGGGCAGACTCCACTAGGTTTTTTGTATACCTATAAGTGGAAGTATTTTCAAGCTTGGTGTCTGGCTAGAAACCATGACCCCATCACTAGGCCAGTCATATTGCAGTTCCTGCAGAACTACTTGGTGCTGGACGGTCACCTTCCACCTTGCAGGTGTATTCAGCGGCTATCTCTGCTTGCCATGCCCCATAGATTCTATGTCTCCGGGTGCACATTTTTGGCTACCCATTTCCTTAAAGGCGCACGGTGATTACGCCCTCCTAGGAGGACTGTTCTCCCTGAATGGAGCCTTAATATTGTGCTAGAGGCTCTCACGAAGGCCGTTTGAGCCCTTAAACTCCATTGAGCTGAAGTATCTGTCTGTGAAGACAGCCTTCCTCTTAGTTATCACCTCCGTAAAGCGGATCAGTGAGCTGCAGGTGCTGTCTGTGCACAGCTCCTGTATGCGCATGTGGGAGGATGGAAGCGGAGTGTTGCTGCGCACCAACCCCGCTTTCCTCCCCAAGGTGATTACAGCTTTCCACATTAACCAGTCTGTGGAACTGGAGTCTTTTCATCCACCTCTGTTGCTTCAACGGAGGATGAGAGATTTAATTTTCTCTGCCCAGTGCGGGCATTGAGATGTTACGTGCTAGGACAAGAGAGCTGCGTCAATCTTACCAGCTCTTTGTCTGTCATGGAACACTGACCCTAGGACAGCCCCTCTAGGCAGCGTCTGTCACACTGGATTGCAGACACGGTGTCGACTGAATATGATGTTGCTGGGTTACCCCCACCTGGTAGAGTAGCTGCGCATTCGACTAGGTTGGCTACATCGTGGGCCCTTTTAAGGGTGCTTCGATTTCTGAGATTTGTGCTGCGGCTAGCTGGGCTATGCCGCATATTTTCACCAGATTCTACCGCGTTAATGTGGTAGATCCTGCTGTGCCATCTGTAGGCATAAGGGTCCTTGAGCGTGTAAGTTCACACCGCTAACCTCTAGGTTAGACAGCGCTTGTGCGTCCCTCATATGCTGCCGTTCCTTCTCCCTCGCGACGGCTCTGGTATACATTATCCCATACTTAATGTTGGTGGTCGTCTTCGACTTGAAAGGGAACGTTAGGTTACCTACCGTAACCCTGGTTTCCTGAAAGAGAAGACGACCACCAACCATGAGGTCGCTCCGGTCGCCCTCACGGGTTTGGCGGAAAAAGAGGGAGATCTTCCGGTGAGTGACGGTTTTTTACCCTCGGTAGGCGGGACAGAGTGCGTCATCACAGGAAGGGGCCTTCGGCAGCTCTGATATAGAGAGCTCAATATTACCTACCTCAAGGGCAGGGAATATCCCATACTTAATGTTGGTGGTTGTGGCAGGATGACAGAGGTTTGAGGCTCAGAGACAGTGAAAAGGGCAAAATAATGATCTTTATTAAACAAAAAATAATCAAATAAATAGGCACAAGGGCCAACAAAAAGGTTCAAATACAAATAATACACGTGAAAACTTACAAAATAAATGGTCAGGTTCCAAGGCTTTTCAAACAAAACACTCCCTCCTTCCAAACACAAAACTCCCCAAAACCCAGCACTCCCAAACAGAAAAACACCCCTACACAAAGGGTTTCACCTGCCCTTTATACTCTGTGGCTGGAGCCCAATTAACTAATAATTAACAATTAAGCACTTAAGGCTCCAGCCACATTCTCACATGTATTTTCACAGGGAGGAACTTAACCCCCTCCCTGCTGATCCAAACCAAAACAAGAATCACAAAAAACATAATGAAAACAGTAAAAATAACAACAATAACAAACACAAATTTATAGGGGCGAGCTAGCACCCCATCACAGTGGTCGTCTTCTCTTTCAGGGAACCAGGGTTACGGTAGGTAACCTAACGTTATGTTGTTGCATATTTAAACCTATGACAAACTTGTAGTAGCTATTAAAGTTGTATTCTAGTCTGTTCAAAAGCGCAGCACTCACTCGTAGTACAAAATATTTATAAAAGTCTTCAAATTATTCATCTGACGACCGCTTGACGGCCAATCTCCCACGCCAATCTTTTAATCTAAGAAATATTTTGTACTAGGAGCGAGTGTTGCGCTTTTTGAACAGATTCGATTTTATTATTTTGGATGCACCTCGACTCGAGTTGGTTCAGAGCACAGACGTCAATGAAATAAATATTGACATTGCTATAGCCTAATGTTATAACTGTTATAATTTTTTTATCGCAATATTGAACATTTGTGCAGTCTATGCCCCTGAAGTATAAGTTCTCATGCTGGAATTTGCAGAGTATGACATTAACAATATCCACGGTCCTATTATACACACATAGTACTTACATATTCAAAATGCATTACTGTATCCTTTCAATTATATAGATACGAATAATGATACTGTAATATGTATTTATAATTATTTTTGGTCAGTGGTAGAAGTCCAAACACAAGCAGAAAGCTGCTGAAACCTCGTCACAGTGGGAGTGGGGCAAAAGACCTCACTTCCAGGCAGAAATTGATTTTAAAGAATCTTGAATTCTTAAAGCCATTTCTTGTGCACTGTCATAATGAAACCAGTTTGGAAGCAAGTAAAAGATTTTTTTAATGAGAATATTTTTCTAGTATTTAATGTTTTTCATATCAGAGAAAAATATTAATAGCAAAATCTACATAAGCAAATTGCGCGTCCAAATGGATCTTCTCCACGTTTTCTTCTTTTATCTGTGCAAAACAATGCACAGACAACAGCGATCGCCTCCTCGCTTGAGTCCATGATTCTCCCGAATGATGTCTACGATTCTGCAATGAAAATAGGCGCAGTCCGCGACAAGATATCTTGTGTAGTGTGTGTAGCTTGCAATCCCCCGATCTACAGTGAGAAATCGTAGCTTAATCGGTACGTGTGCGTGGCGCTGCGTCTCCCGATTGAAAACATCGTGTAGTGTAAACCTGGCTTTAGGTGAACGATGGGAATCGGATCAGAGTCCCCATTGAATCGGTTCTTTTGATTCACCCTATGAACAAGCTGCCTGGTGCACAGGAGTTGAGTTACCAGCCTATCCATTGGCTGATTTGTTCGTTGTAACATGGAAACCGGGTTGTCTCTCAACTCGTTGAGTGTTATGAAACTGAAGACCGTATGTGCCATGTTGGATCCAAATTCCCGCTTACTTAGTGCATGATAAGAACTCTGTGTGAGCCAAAATGGCGTCAGTTACATCCGCCAGACCATAGCTATATACAGTATCTATGATCCAGACGGTGTGTACTTTCTAGAGTGCTGCTTCATGCTGTCAGAAAATCAGTTTGTGCACCATAATTATTTTTATTTTTTTACAGTTCTTCTTAGTTTACTATGTACATAACCTTGTGTAAGTCTGCCAAACAAAAAATAAAATAAAATGAATCACTACTAGTTGTAGCCTATGTGTGTTGCTGAATAAACACAACGGATTACTTCCACAAATGCATGCACATGGATTAGGGAGTGGTTAACATGTAGAAAACAGAAAGTACTGATTACATTAGAAACCTCAAAGGTCATTCAAAATGATCTAGACAGCATTCAGAACTGGGTAGACACATGGCAAATGACATTTAATAGAGAAAAGTGTAAAGTATTGCATGCAGGCAATAAAAATGTGCATTATAAATATCATATGGGAGATACTGAAATTGAAGAAGGGAACTGTGAAGCTACAGATGTGCTCAAATTTGTTGGTACCCCTCCACAAAAAACGAAGAATGCACAATTTTCTCTGAAATAACTTGAAACTGACAAAAGTAATTGGCATCCACCATTGTTTATTCCATATTTAATAGAAATCAGACTTTGCTTTTGATTTTTTATTCAACATAATATTGTAAATAATAAAACAAATGAAAATGGCATGGACAAAAATGATGGGACCGCTAACCTAATATTTTGTTGCACAACCTTTAGAGGCAATCACTGCAATCAAACGTTTTCTGTAGCTCTCAATGAGACTTCTGCACCTGTTAACAGGTAGTTTGGCCCACTCTTCCTGAGCAAACTGCTCCAGCTGTCTCAGGTTTGATGGGTGCCTTCTCCAGACTGCAAGTTTCAGCTCTTTCCATAGATGTTCGATAGGATTCAGATCAGGACTCATAGAAGGCCACTTCAGAATAGTCCAATGTTTTGTTCTTATCCATTCTTGGGTGCTTTTAGCTGTGTGTTTTGGGTCATTATCCTGTTGGAGGACCTATGACCTGCGACTGAGACAGAGCTTTCTGACACTGGGCAGTACGTTTCGCTCCAGAATGCCTTGATAGTCTTGAGATTTCATTGTGCCCTGCACAGATTCAAGGCACCCTGTGCCAGGCGCAGCAAAGCAGCCCCAAAACATAACCGAGCCTCCTCCATGTTTCACTGTAGGTATGGTGTTCTTTTCTTTGAAAGCTTCATTTTTTTGTCTGTGAACATAGAGCTGATGTGACTTGCCAAAAAGCTCCAGTTTTGACTCATCTGTCCAAAGGACATTCTCCCAGAAGGATTGTGGCTTGTCAATATGCATTTTAGCAAATTCCAGTCTGGCTTTTTTATGTTTTTCTTTCAAAAGTGGAGTCCTCCTGGGTCTTCTTCCATGGAGCCCACTTTCGCTCAAAAAGCGACGGATGGTGCGATCACAAACTGACGTACCTTCACCTTGGAGTTCAGCTTGTATCTCTTTGGCAGTTATCCTTGGTTCTTTTCTACCATTCGCACTATCCTTCTGTTCAATCTGGGGTCGATTTTCCTCTTGCGGCCGCGCCCAGGGAGGTTGGCTACAGTTCCATGGACCTTAAACTTCTTAATAATATTTGCAACTGTTGTCACAGGAACATCAAGCTGCTTGGAGATGGTCTTGTAGCCTTTACCTTTACCATGCTTGTCTATTATTTTCTTTCTGATCTCCTCAGACAACTCTCTCCTTTGCTTTCTCTGGTCCATGTTCAGTGTGGTGCACACAATGATACCAAACAGCACAGTGACTACTTTTCTCCATTTAAATAGGCTGAATGACTGATTACAAGATTGGAGACATGTGTGATACTAATTAAAGAAACTAATTAGTTTGAAATATCACTATAATCCAATTATTTATTATCTTTTCTAAGGGGTACCAACAAATGTGTCTAGGCCATTTTAGAATATCTTTGTAGAATAAGCAATAATTCATCTCTTTTCACAGCTTCTTTGCTTTATTCTATGACATACCAAAGGCATGCAAGTATACATGATAAAATAGCTTTTAATTTCATCACTTTTCAGTAGGAATGAAGCATTATTTCAATGAGCTGTAAGGGTACCAACAAATTTGAGCACGTCTGTATAAAAAAGGCCAACGAGATGCTCGGCTATATTGTGAAGAGTGTTAAATTTAAATCAAGGGAGGTAATGTTGAAACATTACAATGCATTAGTAAGACCTCGTCTAGAATATTGTGTTCAGTTCTGGTCACCTCGTTACAAAAAGGATATTGCTGCTCTAGAAAGAGTGCAAAGAAGAGCAACCAGAATTATCCTGGGTTTAAAAGGCATGTCGTATGCAGACAGGCTAAAAGAATTGAATCTATTCAGTCTTGAACATAGAAGACTATGCGGCGATCTGATTCAAACATTCAAAAGCCTAAAAGGTATAGACAATGTCGACCCAGGGGACTTTTTTGACCTGAAAAAAGAAACAAGGACCAGTGGTCACAAATGGAGATTAGATAAAGAGGCATTCAGAACAGAAAATAGGAGGCACTTTTTTACACAGAGAATTGTGAGGGTCTGGAACCAACTCCCCAGTGACACCCTGGGATCCTTCAAGAAGCTGCTTGATGAGATTCTGAGATCAATAAGCTACTAACAACCAAACGAGCAAGATGGGCTGAATGGCCTCCTCTCGTTTGTAAACTTCCTTATGTTCTTAACTCTGGAATTAAAAAATATATAACCAATAAATGACATTGTGGATCTCTGCAGTTCAGTATACTGTTACTGTGAAATGCATGCTGTGGAAGGGTGTTGAGAAATTCACTGACACACAGGAGACAAAACTTTATTTGTAACGCTGCTCAGGCGCACTGATTTATTTTTACCTGCAGAGGGCGCTGTTGTCCGTGGCCTGAATACTGCCAACAATAATCAGGACCACAGGGTTACCAATATGGTAGACAGTCCAGTGCACATACAATTGCTCAAAATAATAATGAAAACAAAAGGCACAAAGAAAAAGGGAAAACAAAACACTACTAACAAAACTACAAAATAAAGGTGCTGCGCTCTGCAGCGTTTCCCCGACCGTCGCTACCCACACAGTCCGGGTCTCCGGCCTACACTCCTCCTTTCCCTCAGACTACGGTCTATACTTTTGGGCCTGCCCACGGTTTCTCCGCTATCCCTATATTTATTTTATTTTGTTTTGTTTTGATTCTCCAGCCATTCCGCTCGCTCGTTTGTTGTCCAAAAGGGGCCGACCTGAGGGAACAACAGAGCATTATTTTATAGGCCCAGCAATCCCCCAAGGCCTGCCTCCCAACCATTCAGAGAGAGGGAGAGACCACACACCCTCGTCCCACCTCTCCGTGTTATTGCCATGACTGACAGCCGGATCTTACGAGGCTGCTGCCCTCTTCCTGCAGAACCATGCATGCGCCAAACAGTCAGCACAGATCTACCGTTACACATGCCTTAAAATGAAAGTGTTCTGAACCATTTTGATGCACTATGGAAGAGTTCCAATGTTCACTTTTCAAAGCAACACAATTTGTAGATTCATCTTTGACATACTTTACTAACTACCTTGACATGAGAAGTTTTGTTGTTGAAGGTCTATTTTTGTAATTAGTCATGAAAAGCTGTTGCGCATTTTTAGTAATGGAAAAAAGCATTATGTAGCAATGTAAAATTACATTTTGTGGCAAAACAAAAATGCATTTGTAGCATCCATTCTTGGCCAAGAATTATTTATTTTCCCCTTTAATTGGTTTGGGGTTGTTTCTTTATGTTGCACCAAAACTTACTTTAGGTAACCGTGTTACATAGCCACCAGAAACCTCTCAGTCTAGGTTTGGTTGTTCAGAGGCGGAACGTAAGGTAAAGAGAACTAAAGAATTAAAATAACAATTGCTACTCGGGCTTTAATCAGCAAAATACTTGCTTGCTTTAGTGTTTGTTCATTATCTGTTTTGTTTTGGCCAATGTGTCGTTTTGTTTTCAAAAGTGTTCCGCGCATCAGTGCTAGGGTTACCATGTGGCTCCAGATTAACCGGACGCTGTGAGACAGAATGGTATTTCAAACTTGCCCCTAAATTGAAATAAATGATTGTGTAAATGAACCATCCTTAGCTACAATTAATAATGGTGCTTAAATACCCGCATGCGCGTCAAATAATTGTATTATACTAAGAATGAATTGCAGCCAGTCGCTATTTTTTTCTGTTTGTTAAAATTCAATCGCCCATATTATTCTGCAAATACAATCGCATCATCATCTCGTTGCTCTATCGATAGATTAGCTATTCGGTCATTTAGATCTGATCAGAAGCAGCTGATCAGTGTTTGCTGCGACCAAGCAATTCCACCACAGTAGGATTAATCTCAGCAAAGGTGGAGCTCATTTATACGTGAATTACTTTCAGTTTAGGGGGAATTTTGAAATTCTGGTCTGTCTCAAAGCGTCGGGTTAATCTGGAGCCATATGGTAACCCTAAAGGGCTTCATACCCCGTAGTACTGTGTGTGTCTCTCTTCCTTGTCTGACGTCAACACAAGTCATCCTGTTCACAGAATCATTACCTTTCACTCAGTCAGGATTGGTCGAAGAGCTGGTGGAAAATTCTAACGATATTCTAACAAACACCTTAGATACTATTGCACCTTATAAAATTAAAAAATGTGACAGGATAGTGCAATGTGCCCAGGTGTTACTGGCAGGGAAGGAGACTGACAGAGAAGCTGAAGTTAAGCGCTGATGTTTGAGTTTAATTTACAAATAAACAAAATAAAAAGTTGACACAAAAATAACCCAAACCAAACAGAAACAAAAGGGCTCAAGGGTCAAAATAAACAGTAACAGTATCACTGATCAAGGGTCAAAATAAACAGTAACAGTAACAGTAACAGTAACAGTAACAGTATCACTGATCACTATACCTATAACCCAAACAGCACAGTGTTCACTCACCAACTCCCTCTCTCTAATGGAACCCTGTTCTCTCCATTTATAGGATGTGGCTGCTCCCAATTAGCACCAATTGTTCAATTAGGAGTAGCCACATTCTCACATGTTTTTCGCGGGGACAGGAATTAACCCCATCCCTGCCAACCACCACCAAAATACCACAAAACACTATTTAGAAGCAGGGCCTTGCCCTGCCACATTTCCCTCCCCCCATTGTGCCAGCACACATGGCCACACAGCCTCCTCCACCCTACCTCAACTCAGTAGGGATTCAAGGAAATGCATGCACATGGATTAGGGAGTGGTTAACATGTAGAAAACAGAAAGTACTGATTAGAGGAGAAACCTCAAAATGGAGCGAGGTAACCAGTGGAGTACCACAGGAATCAGTATTAGGTCCTCTGCTATTCCTAATCTACATTAATGATTTAAATTCTGGTATAGTAAGCAAACTTGTTAAATTTGGAGCTCTTAAAATAAACAAATCCCCTGGGCCGGATGAGATCCTCCCAATAGTACTCAAAGAAATGAAAGAAGTTATTTACAAACCGCTAACCAAGATCATGCAACAGTCTCTTGACACAGGGGTTGTACCGACAGACTGGAAAATTGCAAACGTAATACAGATCCACAAAAAGGGAGACAAAACCGAACCAGTTTTTTTAAAATAGGAGGTGTCATAACAAATACATTGTAGTCTTTATTATTTTTATCCATTTGGAAGACGCCTTTATCCGAGGCTTACATGTTATTATTTAACTAGTGATTAATTCTGGTATAGTAAGCAAACTTGTTAAATTTGCAGACGACACAAAAACAGGAGGAGAGGCAAACACTGTTGCAGCAGCAAAGGTCATTCAAAATGATCTAGACAGCATTCAGAACTGGGCAGACACATGGCAAATGACATTTAATAGAGAAAATTGTAAAGTATTGCACGCAGGCAATAAAAATGTGCATTATAAATATCATATGGGAGATACTGAAATTGAAGAAGGAATCTATGAAAAAGACCTAGGAGTTTATGTTGACTCAGAAATGTCTTCATCTAGACAATGTGGGGAAGCTATAAAAAAAGGCCAACAAGATGCTCGGATATATTGTGAGAATTAATCAAGGGAAGTAATGTTAAAACTTTACAATGCATTATTAGTAAGACCTCACCCAGAATATTGTGTTCAGTTCTGGTCACCTCGTTACAAAAAGGATATTGCTGCTCTAGAAAGAGTTCAAAGAAGAGCAACCAGAATTATCCCGGGTTTAAAAGGCATTGCGTATGCAGACAGGCTAAAATAATTGAATCTATTCAGTCTTGAACAAAGAAGTAATCTGATTCAAGCATTCGAAATCCTAAAATGTATAGATAATGTCGACCCAGGGGACTTTTTTGACCTGAAAAAAGAAACAAGGACCAGGGGTCACAAATGGAGATTAGATAAAGGGGCATTCAGAACAGAAAATAGGAGGCACTTTTTTACACAGAGAATTGTGAGGGTCTGGAACCAACTCCCCAGTAATGTTGTTGAAGCTATCAGCTAACAAAACACATGGAAAGTTAACATTAGCTAGCATCGCTTACAGAAACATGCAAATTAACAGGGGTGAGCTGCTTATGTTACACAGCCTCACAAATATATTTCACAATCTAACAAATATGCTTGAAATTATTACTAGATGACTTGAACAAACATTAAAACTTACAAGCAAAGTTTCTTTAAGGCTCAGCACGGGCAGATGGATTGCAGTGCTTACTGTATGTTTACTTGTAAATAGTAATTGAAATGGCAGGTCTGAACTATGACCTCTAAGTCACATTAGTTCAATTGGCCAATAAAGAAAATGCAATGAATTGCAATAGAAACAACCTGAATGTCCTTAAAAGACCACTAGGTGGCTCCAAAAAATAAGCAGTAATTACATATAACATGACACTCCCCGCCTGGTATTGAACAAATACCACTATTAATTTTTCAACATATACCGTAAGGTAGTAGGGAATGTGGCATAAACTAAGATGAGGCGATGCAAAGTCCCATAAAGACCATCTCTATACTGACATGAGAAGTACCACTTTGGAAACTGGCCTGAAGAAGGTTATTGGCGTTCCATGTTAAGTGACCTTCAGCTCAACCTTCCTAACCTTTCCGTCACTGTCAAGAAATGCCTCTGTGACGACGCCAAAGGGCCACTCGTTCCGCTTTACTTGGCTATCTTTTAGCAGGACCAGGTCGCCCACTTTGATGCTGGGACGATCCTCTTGCCATTTGCTGCGACTCTGGAGAGTTGCTAAGTATTCTCGCCTCCACCTCTCCCAAAAGGTGTTAGCGAGATGCTGAACTTTCTTCCACTGCTGACGGTAGAGATCTGTGTTGTCAAAGGCTCCCGGAGGTGGTAAAGGAATGCAGACCTTTTGTGTGAGAATCATAGCAGGGGTCAGCAGGAAAGGTGAGTCCGGATCCGTGGAGATGGGCGTCAAGGGTCTGGCATTCATTATTGTTGTAACTTAAGAACATAAGAACATAAGAACATAAGAAAGTTTACAAACGACAGGAGGCCATTCAGCCCATCTTGCTCGTTTGGTTGTTAGTAGCTTATTGATCCCAGAATCTCATCAAGCAGCTTCTTGAAGGATCCTAGGGTGTCAGCTTCAACAACATCACTGGGGAGTTGGTTCCAGACCCTCACAATTCTCTGTGTAAAAAAGTGCCTCCTATTTTCTGTTCTGAATGCCCCTTTATCTAATCTCCATTTATGACCCCTGGTCCTTTTTTCTTTTTTCAACTCAAAGAAGTCCCCGGGTTGACATTGTCTATACCTTTTAGGATTCTGAATGTTTGAATCAGATCGCCAGTAGTCTTCTTTGTTCAAGACTGAATAGATTCAATTCTTTTAGCCTGTCTGCATACGACATGCCTTTTAAACCCGGGATAATTCTGGTTGCTCTTCTTTGAACTCTTTCTAGAGCAGCAATATCCTTTTTGTAACGAGGTGACCAGAACTGAACACAATATTCTAGGTGAGGTCTTACTAATGCATTGTAGTTTTAACATTACTTCCCTTGATTTAAATTCAACACTTCTCACAATATATCCGAGCATCTTGTTAGCCTTTTTTATAGCTTCCCCACATTGTCTAGATGGAGACATTTCTGAGTCAACATAAACTCCTAGGTCTTTTTCATAGTTCCCTTCTTCAATTTCACTATCTCCCATATGATATTTATAATGCACATTTTTATTGCCCGCATGCAATACGTTACACTTTTCTCTATTAAATTTCATTTGCCATGTGTCTGCCCAATTCTGAATGCTGTCTAGATCATTTTGAATGACCTTTGCTGCTTCAACAGTGTTTGCCACTCCTCCTATTTTTGTGTCGTCTGCAAATTTAACGAGTTTGCTTACTATACCAGAATCTAAATCATTAATGTAGATTAGGAATAACAGAGGACCTAATACTGATCCCTGTGGTACACCACTGGTTACCTCACACCATTTTGAGGTTTCTCCTCTCATCAGTACTTTCTGTTTTCTACCTGTTAACCACTCCCTAATCCATGTGCATGCATTTCCTTGAATCCCTACTGCGTTCAGTTTGAGAATTAATCTTTTATGCGGGACTTTGTCAAAAGCTTTCTGGAAATCTAAATAAACCGTGTTGTATGCTTTGCAGTTATCCATTTTCAATGTTGCATCCTCAAAAAAGTCAAGTAGGTTAGTTAGACATGATCTCCCTTTCCTAAAACCATGCTGGCTGTCTCCCAGGATATTGTTACAATATACGTAATTTTCCATTTTGGATCTTATTATAGTTTCCATAAGTTTACATATAATAGAAGTCAGGCTTACTGGTCTATAGTTACCTGGTTCGGTTTTGTCTCCCTTTTTGTGGATCGGTATTACGTTTGCTATTTTCCAGTCTGTCGGTACAACCCCTGTGTCAAGAGACTGTTGCATGATCTTGGTTAGCGGTTTGTAAATAACTTCTTTCATTTCTTTGAGTACTATTGGGAGGATCTTATCTGGCCCAGGGGATTTGTTTATTTTAAGAGCTCCTAGTCCCTTTAACACTTCTGCCTCTGTTATGCTAAAGTTTTTTAAAATTGGATAGGAACAGGTCGACATGTCGGGCATGTTGTCCGTGTCCTCCTTTGTAAAAACTTGTCAAAAGTAATCATTTAATATATTTGCTATTTTTTTTTCTTCATCTATGATTTTGCCATTTGTGTCTCTTAGACATTTAACCTCCTCTTTGAATGTTCTCTTGCTGTTATAATATTGGAAAAACATTTTGGAATTGGTTTTAGCCCCTTAGCAATATTGATTTCTATCTCTCTTTGACCTTTCTAACTTCCTTTTTGACTTGTGTTTGCAGTTCCAAGTACTCTTTCTGTGTGCTTTGTTTTTGTCCCTTTTAAACGCTCTGTAAAGTGCCTTTTTTCGCTGAATATATTTTTTAATTGATCTATTAAACCATTTTGGCCATTTTGTTTTAGATTTAGATTTGTCTACTTTTGGGATGTAATTGTTTTGTGCCTCTAGTACTACATTTTTAAAAAACAGCCATCCTTTTTTCTGTGGATGTTTTCTCTATTTTACTCAATCTACTTCTATTAGTCTCTGTTTCATACCTTCGTAGTTTGCTTTTCTAAAATTGTAAACCTTAGCTTTAGTCATTACTTTTGGGGTTTAAAAAATATTTCAAATGAGACCATGTTGTGGTCTGAGTTTGCCAATGGCTCTCTGACCTCTGTTTTAGTTATTCTGTCTTCATTATTTGAAAAGACAAAGTCAAGGCATGCCTCCCCTCTAGTCGGTGCCTTGACAAATTGCGTTAGGAAGCAGTCATTTGTCATTTCCACCATTTCAATTTCGTCCGTCGTGCCCCCCATCGGGTTTTCCCATTTTATACAAGGGAAGTTGAAATCCCCCATTAGTATGGCTTCTCCTTTTCTACACGCATTTCGAATGCCATTGTACAACAGATTATTTTGCTCAGCGTCTGAATTTGGCAGTCTATAGCATGCTCCTATTATTATGCCCTTTGAATTTGTGTCCATTATTCTCACCCATATTGATTCTGCATTGTTTTCTTTGTCCTGATTTAACACCTGGGCTTCAAGACTATTTCTTATGTATAGCACTACCCCTCCACCTCTTCTGTCCTGCCTGTCTTTCCTACATAGTGTGTACCCACTAATATTATATTCGTCTCCATCACTCTCAGACAACCAAGTTTCTGTAACACCTATCACATCGTAGTTACTTGTTAGTGCAGTAGCTTCAAGTTCTAACATTTTGTTTCTGAGACTTCTAGCATTAAGATAAATACATTTAATAGTGGTCTTACCTGAGTTGTTGCCCTTGTTTTGATGTGGTCTCCCTTCTGTTTTTTTGTTTTCTCCCCCCTTCCTTTCTAGTTTAAATGCTTCTGGACCGCCTGAAGGATCCTTTCTCCGAGTAGATTGGTTCCCTTTCTGTTTAAGTGCAGTCCGTCCCACCTGTATAGATAGTCCTTGTTGTAGAAAGTGCTCCAATGTTCAAGAAAGGTGAAGCCTTCCTGTGTGCACCACGATTTCAGCCATGGATTTTGATTTTGTATTTCCAGCTGTCCATATGGTCCTTTGCAAGGCGCGCAGTATCCCAGAAAATATCACAGTTTTGGTCTTGTCTTTTAATTTCCTTCCTAGCTCTCTGAATTTGTTTTGCAGGGATCTTGGCCTGTCTCTACCAATGTTGTTTGTACCAATGTGGACGACTACTACCGGGTCGTCTCCTGTTCGTTCTAGGAGCCTGTCCACATTCTCAGTGATGTGCTTGACTGAGGCTCCTGGAAGGCAGCACACTGTTGTAGTAAAGGGGTCCAAACTGCGAACTGAACTTGCTGTGTTTCTCAGTATGGAGTCCCCAACAATCATGACCTCCCTTCTTTTGCTGCCTGGCCAGCACTGTTTATAGGGTCCTGGGTGTTGTTTCTTTCATTCTCTTGATGTTGGTTTTGGTCATCTAAATGTTGAAGTGGCTCAAATTTGTTGGCTGTCTGGATTTCTGGTGGTTGTGTTTGACGAAGTTTCTTTTTTCCCTCCTTCTGCCTATCTGAACCCAGCTGTTTCGACTCTCTTCCATCTCCCTGGTGGCTTTCAGTCTGCTAGGGGTGCAGACTTCCATGAATGGTGGGTGTGTCAGCTCCTCAAGCTCCTGTTGCTGTCTCATTTCCTCCAGCTCCTTTTCTAGCAGGCTTAATCGCTGAAGCAAGTCCTGGATCGTGCGGCACTTTACACAAACTTGGTTGAGCTCTGTTGGGTTTTCTCGGATTTCCCACATCATGCAGTTGTCACAGATTACTGGCTTGAAGACCATGTTTTGTTTTTTTTTTGTTTGTTTTTTTTGTTTAGTTTAGCTTCTGCAACTGTCAACCTGCTTTCAAACTGCTTCTAACTGCGTTGTACTTGTCCACTCGTACTTCTCACACGATGTCGCTTCCACACGCTGTTGCTGGGAAGCCTGTCTGCCTTTGTTTGTTTTTGTGCTGCGTGCTCTGCTCCTCCCCCGTGTCCCAGAACGCCGCGGGATTTGAATCAGCTGCTCCAAGTTTCAGCTTATCAGAGAAATACACGCAGCTGCAAGGCTTTAAGCTGCAATGTTTTCTGATTAAAGCAACTCCAAATTTAAAGATGTAATTCCTCCTTTCTGCTTCTAACTGCGTTGTACTTGTCCACTCGTACTTTTCACACGATGTCGCTTCCACACGCTGTCGCTGGGAAGCCTGTCTGCCATGAGAGTGGACAGCACCTCATGAGTGAGGCGAGAGGGACCAATTTGTTGGAGCATGGAGTCCAGTATGCGTCTAGAGATCCCAATCATGCATTTCCAAGCTCCGCCCATGTGGGATGAATGCGGTGGGTTAAAGATCCAGGTGCAGCCCTCCTCACCTAAGTACTTTCTCACACTGGGTTTGTTGGTGTCAGCCAGAAAAATCTTCAGTTCTTTGCAAGCCCCTATGAAATTTGTGAAGCAGTCTGACCTGATCTGCTTTGCGGGCCCACGAAGAGCGAAGAATCGTCGCAATGCGTTGATAAAACTAGACGTGTCCATTGACTCAATCAATTCAATATGCACAGCTCGAACGCTCATGCAGCTAAAGAGCACTGCCCACCTTTTACTGTTGGCTTGACCTCCTCATGTGCGGCGATAAGTGATGGTCCAGGGGCCGAACACATCCAGTCCAACGTGTGTAAAGGGTGGTTCTGCGCTAAGGCGGTCTGAGGGGAGGTCTGCCATCCTCTGCTCTGCTGTCCTTCTGCTGAGATTTTTGCAAGTGACACACTTGTGGAGGTTACTGTTGATGCACCTCTTTGCTCCGATGATCCAGATCCCTCCTGTTCGGATAGCTCCCTCTGTGAAAACGCGGCCCTGATGCTTGACTCTTTCATGGTAGTAGTTTGTGAGTAGAGTAGCAACATGACTGCGGCCCGGGATGATGAGGGGGTGTTTCTCTGCTGTGTTTAGGGCAGAATGTTTTAGCCGTCCTCCAATCCTCAGGAGGCCCCCTTCATCAATGATGGGGTTGAGCTTTCTCAGTGGACTGTTTTTGGAATTTCCTTTCCCTTTTCCAAGCAGGAAAATTCCACCTTGTAGGCCTCTCTTTGGGTGCATCCAATAATGACAGCTTTGGCTTTGGCAAGCTCATCACTTGTATGAGGCTTGGTGCAGTGATGCCAGCCATTGCAGTTCTCTGTCTACTCGTGGTCAGTAGTCTTGTAACAATGACTGATATGGACGAGGGAAGCCACGGCACGTGTGAGGGATTTCCAAGAGGAAAACCGTCCAAAGCGATAGGCTCCGAGACCAATATTCTGACATGTAGTGACATGTGAACGTACCTCTACGTCTGACTCGGGATCAATGAGTTCGTACAACATCTCTTCTGTGGTATGAGTCTCCCCAGTATGCAACAGGAAAGCAGGTCCTGTAAGCCATGTAGTTTGGGACAAGTGAGCAGCAGGCACAGACCGTGTAGCAATATCCGCTGGATTCTGGGCTGTATGAACGTAGTGCCACTGTTCAGGACATGAGAACCTTCTGATCCGTTGTACTCTATTGCTGACTGTGACAGGATGGCGCACGGGATGAGGCCCAGAGACAGCCTGCAGTTCAAACAAGACTTTTAATAAATAAAAGATACAAAAATAAACAGGCATGAGGGCCAAACAAAAAGGTTCTTAAACACAAAGACAATAAACACAAAGTAAAACTTACAAAAAATAAGGCTTCAAGGCTTAGCTTTGCCTTCACTGGATTGCAAAATGAACAAAAAACAGCACACGAAGAAAAACACCCTTGCTTCCTCAGCTACCTCTCTCTACTGAGGCGCTGAGGCCTCCTTTTATGTCAGGTGGCTGGGTGTTAATTGATTGATTGATTGCTCCCACCTGATGCAATAAACCTGGGCAGGGAGGAGAATTTAACCCCATCCCTGCCAATATTTACAAGGGCAAAGCCCTGCTCTGCCACACTGACATACACATAGAACCTTCTGGTTTGGTTACAGATGTACCCCAACACCACTTTGCTATCCGTATAGAAGTCCACATCACCTAGCTCGATGTCCATCTCGCATACGATCAGCTCTGCGACCTCAACTGCCAGTACAGCAGCACCTATCTCCAATCTTGGGATTGTGTGGACGGACTGCGGAGCCAACTTTGCCCTTCCTAGGATGAATCCAACATGCCATACTCCTTCGTGATCCATTACCCTCAGATATGCTACAGCAGCTATGGCCTTTACTGAAGCATCTGAGAAAATGTGAATTTCTTTCCTTTGAGCTTTCGAGAGGAAAGTTGCAGTGTAAGCTCGAGGTGTTTCAAACTGTTGAAGGTCTTGCAAGCAGTCCCTCCATGCATTCCATTCAGCTCCTTTTCCTGCGGGAGAGGAGTGTCGCAGTCAAGGGCCACATTAGTGAGTTCTCGTAGTAAGAGTTTACCTTGAATGGTAATGGGTGCCACAAGGCCAAGATGGTCGAACAGACCGTTGACGGTCGCAAAGACGCCTCTACGTGTGAATGGCTTTTCACTTGTTGTTACGCAGAATGTAAATGCATCCCGTTTGAGGTTCCAGCTCAATCCCAGACTGTGCGGTACGGGGGGGCGAGTCAACATCAAGATCTAAATCCTTTAGATCCTTCGCATGATCTTCAGAGGGAAAGGCTTCCATGACCATGGCACTATTGGATGCTACCTTATGGAGTCTCCGGTTGGAGATGGCAAGCGCATTCTGTGTCCTCTTGAGCAGGTCGATAGCCTCAGCAGCAGTGGGCAAAGACTTGAGCCTTTCGTCAATGTAGAAGTCCCTCTCTACGAAGTGCTTGACATCTGCGCCATACTCAACTTCTTCATGACTTGCGTTACACCTGAGACCATAGACAGCGATGGCAGGTGAGGGGCTATTACCGAATACATGCACCTTCATCCTGTACTCGATAATGTCTTTGCTGGAGTCGTTGTCTCTGTACCATAGAAATCTGAGGAAGTTCCTGTGATCTTCCCCGACGATGAAGCTGTGAAACATCTGCTCGATATCTGCAGTAATGGCAACTCGTTCACATCTGAAGCGTAACAGGACCCCTAGTAGGCTGTTGTTCAGGTTTGGGCCGGTCAACAGCACGTCGTTTAATGAGACCCCAAGATGCTGAGCGCTGGAGTCAAACACGACTCTAATCTGACCTGGCTTACGTGGATGGTACACCCCAAATGTCAGCAGGTACCAGCATTCTTCGCCCTCTTTCAGTGGTGGAGCTTGCTCGGCGTGGTCATGGTCAAAGATCTTCTGCATGAAAGCCACGAAGTGGTCCTTCATTTCAGGCTTTTTCTCCAGCGTGCGACAGAGAGAGGCAAGACGGCAGAGAGCTTGCTCTCTGTTGTTAGGCAGATGAGGCCTAGGTGATCTAAACGGAAGAGGTGCCACCCAGCTGTTACTGTCATCCATGAACATCTCCTTGTCCATCAACTCTAGGAATAGCCTGTCTTCGATTGAAGGTGCCATCTTTTCATTGTCCTTCGTTCTCTCAAAGATTGTGGTTCCCAGTGTGCTGTCTTTGGAGTCCAAGGCTGTACGAAGGAAGAGTTTGATTGCTATTCTTTGTGGCAAACTTCTCCTTCAAGTAGAGACGGTTTGGGCATGGACTGAAGTGGGATGGGCGACCATTGTTGAGAACATTTGTCCGATATGTTTTGACCGTTCCTAGCTTGTGAGCTGTACCCAAACAGACGTCGCCGACCACGACCCATCCGAGGTCGAGTCTTTGAGCATATGGGGCATTGTGTGGGCCATTGCGCTGTTCTCTGACCTTATGGACCTGCAGGATGTCACGCCCCAGTAAGAGGAGAATCTGGGCATTTGTGTCTAGTGCCAGGATGAGGTGGGCAATAGACTTCAAATGGGAGTGGTGTTTCGCAGCCTCTGGAGTAACTCTGACCTATCATCCGGCATATGATTGCACTCAATGAGCGTGGGAAGTAGCACACTCGTCCCTCCATCTAAAGACTCAGCAAGGAAACCAGTGGCTCTTCTCCCAGACGTCTCTGTGACTCCTGAACATGTGCGAAGAGTGTAGGGAGAGTCTGTCCCTTTGAGGCTGAATAGGTCAAAGAACTCAGACCTGGCAAGTGACTTATTGCTCTGGTCGTCAAGGATTGCATATACTCTTGCTGACCTCTCTGAATTACCTTTTGGGAACACCTTTATAAGGCAGATTTTAGAGCATGACTTAGGGCTTAGGCCTTCTTTGCATTTGGAGTTGACATCGGATGGGGGTTTCTCTCCTTCTTCCTCCCCACCATGCTCTGGGTCTGGGCTTTTTAAGGTCCAAGGGGCTGGACCAGGGTGGAGGGCTGTGACATGTCTATCGCTGTTGCATTCTCTGCACTGGACAGCTACCTTGCAGTCCTTTGCAAGGTGATTATTAGATGAGCAGCATCTGAAACAGGTTTCATTTTCTTTGAGGAATGCTTTCCGCTCTTCAAGGGTCTTACTTCGGAAGCCTCGGCAACGCTTCAGAGGATGAGGCTTTTTGTGAATAGGGCATTGTCTGTCCACATCTGGCTTACCTTTAGGGCTCTCAGTACGGCTGGAGGTAGGTGTAGGGGTGATCTCTGTCTTGTGAGCAGAGACATGGCTCTTAGTGTGTCCGTACCATTTACCAGGGAGCTCACTTTTAAAATAAATTGGACCTGACGTGCCTGACACGCACTTAATAAATGGACTGCAAAGGGCTAATTCTTGCAGCAGATCTCCGAGCTCTCTAAGTTTCAGGGGATCTTTGTTGCTGATCTTGGGAAACTTCTCCAACTTCTCAAAAATAGCTTTTTCTATTACCTCAGGTGAGTCGGTTGACTGACGTGAACGGTTCTGATCCTCTTCATGTGTTCTGAAGATTGAGGCCCTAACCACTTTGTTAGGAGATCGAGCTCTTCACTGGCAGTTAAATGCAGACCTTCCATTGCATTGGTGAAAGAAGACTTCCAAGCCCAGTAATTCTCTGGGCAGTCATCAAACTTGACGAGCCCAGAGTTCACAAGCTCACGACACACTAAGTACATTGCAATGTCATTCATACCTGTTGTGTTGTGAGTGGGTACCTGTGGTATTGCCTTGCTGGGAAATGGTGTGTGTGGCTGTAGAGCAGGGTCGAGATGGGCTGCTGGCAGGTGCATGTTATCCCCGCTTACGTCTCTTAAAGGGAACTTGTTTGGTTTGGGGGTCTGCCTTGGTCTGTCACCGGCACGAGTGATGTGGTGAAGTGCATCTGTTTGGATTTGATCACTGCAGTTGTCGTGTGGTTGAAGTGGCGGTGTGAATGGTTCCAGGCTATGCAGCGACAGCTGACTTCAATGTAGTTTGGAGTGATGCTCCAAACTCTTTGAATCGTGAGGGGTGAATCCAATGTCCACTTTCCTACCGTCTTCTCCTTGCTCCAGTTCTGCTGCCGCGATTTCGAGAACTTCAGCCTCTGCCGTGGCTGCAGCAACTCCCTTTTCATGTTGCAGAATAGCTAAAGCGGCTTCCATTTGAGCCTCTTGTAGTTTCAATTGGGCCTTTTCTACCATAACTTCTGTTTCCCTCTTAACAAAGGCAGAGCGAGCGCGTGCAGCTTCCGCTCTAGCGCGTGCTTTAGCTGCTGTCATAGAAGCAGATGACTTGCTAGATCCTCTGAAAGAACTAGATATGACTGATTTGCTAGTCGCTTTGGAAGAAACAGATACAACCGACCTGGTCTCCAGTGACTGCTGCAGATCTGCGATCTTTAAGTTGAGGTGCTTCCTGCATCTCCTTTTTACCCCCGTTGTCTGTCATCTTACTTGCTGTTGACCTTTCTTAGGTGAGAGGAGCGTGATGAAGATGGAAGTAGAGGGAGAACGAGTGGTAGCTGTTTTCAACTGTGGTTTCCTTATAACTGCTGTGCAGAGCCCGTCGTGATGCTGCTTTTTCACTATTCTGTCCCTTGCATGCGTAACTTGGCATGAATAGACAGATAGCTAAACATGAGGAGCTTGAATGATGAATCAGGCGCAGAAGTAAAATAAAGATGTCTTTAACCCTTTGCGGTCCATTGTCGGACTGGGTCCGACATTGCAATTATTCCTCACAGGTCCTTTGTCGGACTGGGTCCGACATCATTATAGCAACGCAATAAACGGGTGTTTAGTCGTTTTTCTCCGGAAAAAGCCGAAAAACAATTCAATTGCCGAAAGTGGGAGCGACAGGAGCGAGACAAGTCGAAAAAAAAAAAGTATCTCATGAATAGTCATACATGGTATCAGGTATCAGATAACGGGCGTTCATAATAAACAAAGCTGGCTGAGTGCGTCAGCGCACAGAGACTATCATGGACATTTGCAGAGCTTTTTTCAGATGTTATAGTAATAAAATAATGACTTGGATCGCATTATTGAGGAGTTTGGTGATAAAACGGTGATCCGGAGATGATCGATCGGTATGTCGACTATTATTATTATTATTATTATTTATTTCTTACATAGGTGAACGCTATAGCAAACAAAAGGGTGGGGGGGGCTGGAGATGCCTAGTGAGTGCTTTGTTGATATGCAGGGCCATTTAAACCCGTTTGACTGTGAAAAAAAATACTTTTAAACAGCGCGTATAAAATTAACTACGCGTGTGAAAATTAATTAGACCTGGCGTGCCTGACGCGCAGTTAATAAATGGACTGCAAAGGGTTAATTGAATGTCTTGATTATCATTATCCACTCCATCACAATGTGAAACTGAAATACACACACAAAACAGTATGTGCTTAATAAACAAAACTGTACATAAACATAAATGTGCTTTACCACATAAAAAAGTGTAACTCAATACAGATGGTTATGCATATGAGAAGGCTAGTAAAACAGCTATGCAGGCTACTATAGCTACCAGCTAACAAAGCACATGGAAAGTTAACATTAGCTAGCATCGCTTACAGAAACATGCAAATTAACAGGGGTGAGCTGCTTATGTTACACTGCCTCACAAATATGTTTCACAATCTAACAAATATGCTTGAAATTATTACTAGATGACTTGAACAAACATTAAAACTTACAAGCAAAGCTTCTTCAAGGCTCAGCACGGGCAGATGGCAGTGGATTGCAGTGCTTACTGTATGTTTACTTGTAAATACTAATCGAAAAGGCAGGTCTGAACTATGACCCTAAGTCACATGACTTCAATTGGCCAATAAAGAAAATGCAATGAATTACAATAGAAATAACCTGAATGCCCTTAAACAACCACTAGGTGGCTCCAAAAAAATAAGCAGTAATTACATATAACATGACAGTACTGTATTTTGATCTGGGACAAAAATAGTTCATATACTTGCACATATGGTCACATATCTCACTTCAACTACCTGTTATTAAAGCTGATTTATTCTCCTTAATTCAAAGTAGGTTATTCACTGTCCCTGATAGCCAATTACACCTGCTGAAAATAAGAGTAGTTTAGGTTCATTTCAACCGTTTAGCATTATTTTATTTTTTTACATGTTTAAACCTTTAGAATAAATATCTGAATATTTGAAAAGTATAATAACTGTGTGGAAAAAGAGTCAAATCATTCTAAGTTGTATTACAAATCATTCATAAGATAACACTATGTAACACAATTTTTGTTCCTGGGTAGTAAGTGTTATTTCCTAATTGCTTATGCCTCAAAAGTATAGAAAATGGCTATTATTCCCCACAAACTTTGCTTTTGTGACCAGGACAATGATATTTTGAAATTTACCTATTTCCAATGAGAAAACGGGCGAATTTGTGTCTTTTCGTTCACATAAAGTCAGAAAAAAACAACATATGAATCCAAATTAACATGTATTTATACTAAAGTAATACAAAAATGACTACAAAAGATTTAGAAGTGAGTAGTTTTTCGAGATTTACGATTATACTGTAAATCACTTTCATGAATCAGCCCCCAAATGTAGTCTCCCATCATGTTCTCGTTATACTGTTCTTGGTAGCGGCGTCAAAGTCCAGTATATCCTGGTGGAAGCGCTCGCCTTGCTCCTCCCGAGTACGCTCCCATGTTCTCCTTGAATTTATCAAGATGAGCATCAAGGATATGGACTTTGAGGGACATCCTACAGCCCATTGTGCCGTAGTTCTTAACCAGAGTCTCAACCAGCTCCACATAGTTTTTTGGCCTTGTGATTGCCCAGGAAGCCCCGAACCACTGCGACAAAGCTGTTCCAAGCCGCTTTCTCCTTACTAGTGAGCTTCTTGGGAATTCATTGCACTCCAGGATCTTCTTTATCTGTGGTCCGACGAAGACACCGGCTTTGACCTTTGCCTCAGACAGCTTAGGGAAGAAGTCTTGAAGGTACTTGAAGGCTGCCGACTCCTTATCTAGAGCTCTGACAAATTGTTTCATAAGGCCCAATTTGATGTGCAGTGGTGGCATCAGCACCTTCCGGGGGTCCACCAGTGGCTCCCACTTGACGTTGTTCCTCCCCACAGAGAACTCGGTCCGCTGTGCCCAGTCCCGCCTGTGGTAGTGCGCCTTGGTGTCCCTGCTGTCCCAAAGGCAAAGATAGCAGGGAAACTTGGTAAAACCGCCTTGAGACCCATCAGAATGCCACCATTTTGAAGTCTCCTATGACCTTGATGCCATCTCAGAAAAATGCAGATATGTATCCACTTAGGCAGCTGGAACTAAACTAAACTGGTGGGCTTAAGGCCCCTGTATTTATACTACTATTTATATTACTGGAAAGTTCTAGAAAGTTCTAGAAGTTACTCCAAGTTTACTCAGCACTGAATCTATCTGGAATGTTCTGAAAAATAGGTACATTTTAAAATATCACTGTCCTGGTCACAAAAGCAAAGTTTGTGGGGAATAATAGCCATTTTCTATACTTTTGAGGCATAAGCAATTAGGAAATAACACTTACTACCCAGGAACCAAAAAAAAAAAAAAAATTGTTACACGGTGTAATTAATGACATGACTCGAAGGCGATTCACACCCCCTGACTAGGTGGCAGTAGCACATGGAGTGAGGATTGTATCTGGTTGCCTACACACTTCTTTGTCAGCCAACGCTTGTCTATTGTTTTGAGCAGCGGCTGCTCCAGCGCAGTACCTCTTGAGAAGCTGCGCCGCTGTGCAGACTTTTAAGCCTGTGGATGCGTGACCTGGTGACGTCTTTTCCGGCTGAGTTCACGCAGACGATGAATTTGGACAGGTTTTCCGCAGAATCTGCGCAGACTTAGCAAAGTCTGGGTATCGTGAACGCATCCTGAGTAATAAGGACTGTGTTAACTCACCTGTTGGAATACCGTGCGGAGCACGCAGTCTACTTTGCTGTGACCAATAAATATTATAGCCATGAACACCAAGCCTGGACGGCGAGGAATTGTAGCGAGACTGTGACCGGTGCATCTTACACCATAAAATAAGATCGTTGTTGTTAGTGTTAAGTATAAAAATAATATCTACATCAACAGCGTATAAGATTGGACTGTGTATAGTAAACAGCGGCGTGTGTAAAAGAGTGTTTAAACTGCACAGGGCTGTGAGTACTTGAGCACTAATTGAGGTGGCAGGCTGCCAGACAAGGGACTGTATATAAAGTGCAGAGCTTGGGTAAAAACGCACCCAATACTTACCCTTGGTTAGGACGGTCTAAAAATGACCCAGACTGGGTACGAACTCAAAGCCTGTGGAAAAGACACTGTGCAGTTCCACTGAGAGCCAAACTGTAGTCAGCCTGGAATAACCGCACTGTCCCTTTTCTATTTGGAGTGTTCTCCCTGGAGGAGCTTAACCGAGGGCAGGATCATCAGGTTCACAGCAGGAAGGAAAAGACTTGGGACCTCGATCTTGTCTTCTTACCACTGTTCTCTGGAGTCAGCCCGGAGATGGTAAATCGAGCCTAGGTCCTTGGAAGTATAACTACTACACAGAACCTGGTGGATTACAAAAACAAACAACTGGCAATATTGCCTGGAAACCAACCATCCAACAAAATCGGGAACCAAACAAGACTGCTGAAAAATCCTGGAACGGAGTTTCAGTAACTACATGGGTGTAGTAAATTTACCACAGAATACTGCAGACTGTAGTAGTGGTCGTGTTTCACTTACCTGGAGTTTAGCTCGGGTAAGGCTGAGTCAGGGCAACTGAAGAAGTGAAAGTTAGTGCCCAGAGTGGCAGGTTTTGTTTTATTTTGAGTACACACCGTTGGAGTTATTGATTTAAACAAACTTTGCTCTTTAACTTTACATTCTGTTGTCCTGAGTGCTCTCTCCGTCCGTCAGTTGGCTACCACATTTTTCAAGTAGAACAGATAGTTATATATATATATATAGAGAGAGAGAGAGAGAGAGCAAACAAATGTCTGAACAATAACGTTATAACTACTAGATTATGCATTAATAACTATTACGTAATGTGTATTTTTTAAATAATTTATACAACTCGTGTTTATTCTACACATAATAGCACAAGGCATAGAGCAACATTATATTCATCCTCACATTACTCATTAGAAAACTTTAGTGATCATTTACTTTCAAGTTTTGAAATAAATCAAAATGAAACTACTTGAAATCAACACAATCGTTTGTAAATATAATAATTCTAATTTTACTTCAGTACGTGTTGTAATTCTAATTATTACACATACTAATTTGGCCAATCAGATCACTGACAATTTAAATGACAGCCAATGAATTTTAAAGAATTTAGTATGTTTAACCAAAGAGAATGCAGCATTTGGTTTTGACAGGTCCCCTTAGCCAATCAGAATTGACCGGAAGTCCCGCCTCCCAGTTCCGGTCATATGTTTGTAGTCTTTAAGCAATTCCGGAAGTCTCACCCTCCCTTCCTGTTATGTTTTGTAGTTTTAATGCAAATATGGAAATCCCCCCTCCCATCCTGTCACATGGATGTAGTTTTTAATGCATTTTTGGAAACCACGTTCCGTGATTGTAGTTTATCACATTAAAATGGGGAATTAAACAAAGGTTTGGGGTATTATTTTTAAATTTAAATGTACTTAAGAGTGAAATGGGTAAACGGGTATACAGTTTGTTATATTTATTTCAGAAAAATAAATGGGTTGGTAAAAATGGGGAAATAAATTAAATAAAACAGACGTTTTAGAAAAATAAGTTTGAAAACAGGGGTATACAGTTGCTTTATTTCAGAAAAATAAAATGAGCGGTAAAATGGGTGCAAACAAAAAGGTTTAAAGTGGTGAAAAAATAAACAAGCTTGAAATTGGGAAATTAGTAAAAGGGAAAACTAAAAATGTATAAAGAGTTGAAAAAATAAAACCATCGGTAATATGGTAAAAACAGGGTTACAAGGCATGTACTTAAAAGCGGAGAAATGCTGCATGGTACAGAGAACAGAGACTCGTGTCTGTTGAAAAAAAGACTAAACGTGCTAAACAGTTTAAAACACATACATAAATAAATAAATAATAAAACAAAGTAAAAATGGGAGAACCTATATACACAGCTAAGCTAGCATTTTTAAAAAAAAAAAACTTTACTGCCTTATTTACTTTACACAGCTTTTGCGGGTCTGTGATTGATACATGATTGATACATCTTTAAATGAAGCACGTTAACGAAACACAGGACTCTCCTGAAATGCGCTACAAAGTGCCTTGAGTTTAAAACATTTTTAAAAAAAAACAATACAAAAGAATACAAACATTGACTATCCGTTGTTGTTGCGGCGATGTTAGACTTGGTACAATGTATTTGGTTAAAGAAAAAACATTTTAAATAAAACGCTACAGACCTTAAACGCGGCTGTGTTTGACGGTGTCTGGGGCAAAGAGAACGATGTATGAAAAGATGCCCAGCAGGGAACTAAGAGGCGTCACTCAAAGATAAGAAACTAGGTGTCCCAGCACTGACTAACAGCATCGCTGTTCCTCTGCTAAGGGGGGTTGCTGGTCGCCCAGTTTAGAAGATAGCGGTCCAGAACCAACGGGCTAGGGGTGGGGGCCCCTTGAAAATGTTTACCAAGCTGGCCAATTAACAATAACTGCGTGTTTTGGACTGAACAGATAAGAAAAATACGTTTACACATGAGTTTCTCGTTTCTCCATAAAAAGCGTGAAAATACATTTTTTATTTTGGGGGTTTTCATCGCCTGTGTCATGGACTCACAACCTCTATTCAACGGATCATTTTGAAGAACGCAAGCTTTTGTATGCTTTGGTGGAGACCTCTGAACAAGGTTTTTTTTTTTGTATAAAACAGCAAAGTTTCAAAATAAGTTGCAATGTTTTACATAGGTTGGGGCGCCAGTCTAAATATTAACACACACCTTTTTGGCGAATATTTCGATGGCGACCCTGGTTTGCTTTCACATTTCATCAACATAGCACCCGAAGAACAAGCAGCTTCGTGTAAGTGCATTTATTTTGTAAGCCATTGTAGCGTTATGTATCTGTAAAAGACATTGTGTTGATTGTTTGAATTGTATGTTTAGCAGATACAACCAAGGAGCCAGTGATCCAGGGAACTGGGAACTGAGTTCTTAAGAAACGGTGCGACTCTAAAGGAGACATATTGCCTGGTAAACGAAACGGCGCAACATCCAGGACCCTATAAACAGTGCTGGCCAGGCAGCAAAAAGAAGGGAGGTCATGATTGTTGGGGACTCCATATTGAGAAACACAGCAAGTTCAGTTCGCAGTTTGGACCCTCTTACTACAACAGTGTGCTGCCTTCCAGGAGCCTCTGTCAAGCACATCACTGAGAACGTGGACAGGCTCCTGGAACGAACAGGAGACGACCCGGTAGTAGTCGTCCACATCGGTACAAACAACATTGGAAGAGACAGGCCAAGAACCCTGCAAAACAAATTCAGAGAGCTAGGAAGGAAATTAAAAGACAAGACCAAAACTGTGGTATTTTCTGGGATACAACCGGCACCTTGCAAAGGACCATATGGACAGCTGGAAATACAAAATCAAAATGCATGGCTGAAATCGTGGTGCACACAGGAAGGCTTCACCTTTCTTGAACATTGGAGCACATTCTACAACAAGGACTATCTGTATAGGCAGGACAGACTGCACTTAAACAAAAAGGGAACCAATCTACTCAGAGAAAGGATCCTTGAGGAGGTCCAGAAGCATTTAAACTAGAAAGGAAGGGGGGAGAAAACAAAAAAAACAGAAGGGATACCACATCAAAACAAAGACAACAACTCAGGTAAGACAGCTATTAAATATATTTATCTTAATGCTATAAGTCTTAGAAACAAAATGTTAGAACTTGAAGCTACTGCACTAACAAGTAACTACGATGTGATAGGTGTTACAGAAACTTGGTTGTCTGAGTGATGGAGACGAATATATTAGTGGGTACACACTGTATAGGAAATACAGGCAGGACAGAAGAGGTGGAGGGGTAGCGCTATACATAAGAAATAGTCTTGAAGCCCAGGTGTTAAATCAGGACAAAGAAAACAATGCAGAATCAATATGGGTCAGAATAATGGACAAAAATTCAAAGGGCATAATAATAGGAGCATGCTATAGACCGCCAAATTCAGACGCCAAGCAAAATAATCTGTTATACAATGACATTAGAAATGTGTGTAGCAAAGGAGACGTCATACTTGTGGGGGATTTCAACCTCCCCCATATAAAATGGGAAAACCCGGTGGGGAGCACGGCAGATGAAATTGAAATGGTGGAAATGACAAATGACTGCTTCCTAACATAATTTGTCAAGGCATCGACTAGAGGGGAGGCATGCCTTGATTTAGTCTTTTCAAATAACAAAGACAGAATAACTAAAACAGAGGTCAGAGAGCCATTGGCAAACTCAGACCACAACATGGTCTCATTTGAAGTGTTTTTTAAAACCCCAAAAGTAATGACTAAAGCTAAGGTTTACAATTTTAGAAAAGCAAACTATGAAGGTATGAAACAGAGACTAACAGAAGTAGATTGGAGTAAAATAGAGAAAACATCCACAAGAAAATCCATAATACTTTAAATAAAGAGAAATGCATAATACATGATATACAGTAAAAAAAAAAAAAAAAAAACGCATAATACAGTGGAAAGTGTATAATACATGATAGAAGTAGAGGGATCCAGAGGCAAAAAAGGGCTGCCTACGAACCTGAAGTACGTTCTATGGGGATACTTGCGCAGGTGGTTCAGAGTGGAACCACAGCACAACAAACTCGTTAGGGATCGAATAAATGAACAGCCCCGAATGCCTAGATCAGACATCATGAAGTGATGTTGTTAAACACCGTGGTGTTTATTGTATACAAACTTAAGCATTTGTTTTTGTATGCAATTTGTTCAAATAAACATTGTATTCACAGTACAGTCTTTATGTGTATTTATTCGGTTTACAAAATAATCCTTACACACCCCAACATAACGTAGAACACATTTCTTAACACTCCCCCACAACACATTGAATAAGTGTTGATCCGCCTCCAGTTGATCCGCAGTCACTTAAATTCCCTTCCCCCAGTGTGAAGATTTATTTTTGGTGATTACTGGCACACATCCACAACAGCGAAATATCAAAAGAAAAACACATTGACGAATTAATCCCTTAGTCTAAAAAAATCAAAACATGAAACAGCTATCTTCACAATCTCTAAAATAAAAAAACTTGATTTTTTTAAAAACATTTTCTTTTACACAGAATAATACAAACGTGTTAACTGTAAACATGTAGAAAAAAATACATGGAGGCTAAGGAATCTGTAGCCTATAGTAAAAAGAAAAGCTACTGAAACCCAGATAGCACCTACACGTAGGCCCTATGTAGGCCCGTCATTGTAGGTTATGTTGGCCCAACATCAGCTGCCAGCATCGGCCCAGCATAATTCTGCTCATAGGTCCTACGTCATGCCTCTTATGTCAGCCCTACGTCAACATCCGCCCTTCAGCCGATGCTGAATATTATGGTTCGATAGAGGCCCTCTTTTAACCCGCTTTATTACCTACTATATTAATGAACTATGGACAAGGAAACCCAGCTGTATAAATGGGCAGAAGTTGCATATATAATTATGAATTGTAACACCAGTAAGTTGCTTTGGATAAAAACACAGCCAAAAAAATCCTCATAATGATAATTTTTAGTAATTTGTGGGAAGTCTATCCAAGGCAACTTACTTGTTTACAATAATTATGATAGGCCTACAATCTTTATATTTATAACATTAAAAGTGAGCACAGCAATAATAGTATGTATTATAAAGATAACAGCATTTTGGAATTCTCCCAGCCATAATAAAATGTATGAGAGATAAGAAACACATGATATTTATTAATGTAGCTATGTCCAGCTAAACATCATTGATGCATTGTTGTTGCATGCCCTAGTTTTTTATAGTTCCACCCCTTATCCTTTGTCTTCTGTAATACCTTGTGAATACAGGGATAAATCTGCTTATTCCATTGACTGTGTTTCCTTTCCTAGATGGGGAAAACCTTTAAGAATTATTATTTTTTTAACTCAGTTTAATAATACGAAATACCATCAATGACAATGGAATGTAAGATTTGAATAATAATATTTTTTTTATTATTAATATACTTCAAGTCAACTTTTATGAATAATAATCATAAAATCAGTAATGTCACTTTTTAATGTACTTTTTTAAGTAAACTTTTTTGAATAATAATAAAATCAATAATGTCACTGTTATTAATATACTTCTTTAAGTAAACTTTTTTAATAATAATCATAAAATCAGTAATGGGCGTGTTAAATAAGTGAGCGGGTCAGAGTGAGCACTCTCAGAATGCTCACTCCGTTCACTGAGTGCTCTGATCATCAATTCAAAATGCTCAGCAGCGTTCTGAGCGGCTCAGAAAGAGCGGAACTGAGCAAACCGTTAAGTTGATTCTTTTACTGAGCCGCTCAGTTACTTAACGTGCCCACTGTCACTGTTATTATATAAGTAACGTTTGAAACATTGCTGGTGCTGTCATAACAAACATGAACTTTTTTGAATAATAATCATAAAATCAGTAATGTCATTGTTTAACAAATAAAAGAATGAGCTCTGAAATGCAGTAAAGGAAAAAAAAATAAAAAATTTAACGCAAATCTTCCACTTCTGATCGTCTTGCTTGGCCAGCTTGTTTTTTTCCTCCCTCTTTCTGCGCCCTCCTTTTCTGTCCTCGGACAGCCAAAGCCATTCTTTGATGACATTTTCTGCTTCCACTTCAGTGGAATTGCTGAGAAGCGGATTTCTGAGTGATGATTCTGTTAAAGATAGAAAGTTGCAGTGTAAAAGCACAGTATATACATTAGCTTCTAAATGGGTAGAACAGATCAAAGTTGCAAAGTTGGACGAGGGATGTTAGATTCTGTGTAATTTAGTAAATATTTAAACATTTTTTAAAACACGGTTCAAACATTATTATACACCCCTAAACACATAATTTTACTTTTATCGAACACAAGTGTAAATATCTATGTGTAATATTTTCGCATTGAACTTATAGAATATAGGCCAATGTACTTTTTCTCACTGGAGTTGAAATAATACGGGGTCCCATTGTAAATTAATCATGCGTATGCTGTACTGTATTTAAATAAATAAAAAAGTAACTTACTCTGAGCAAACTTTATGAAGGAAACAAATGACTTTGTTACATGAATACCAGCCCCCAATTTGTGCCCCACCAATATTTTACCCACTGACCACTACAGATATTTGACTTTGACTTTTTATGACAAATTTATCCGATTATGCAAAAATATAAATAATGTTTGACACTTTGTTAAAAATTAACACTCCTAATTTGGACATATGCAGAAAACTTTGTACAAACAAATGTAACAAAATAAAACAAATGAGCTGTACTCACGAACTATGAGCTTGCAGAGTTTCATTGGCTTGAAACCTCGCTTAACTCCTCTTCCACACCAGTTATGCTGTTTGGATAGTTCTTGTGAAAAGACTTTATCACAAATGCGCCACACAGTCTCCTTCATAGTAGTGCCACCAGTGGGAGCAAGGTAGGCTATCTGCAAGACAGAAGAAATCACTGCAGGTTTAACATCACAAACCTTCTTTAAATGTGCTTTAACAAGATTTTACATTGAATAAGTTACTTTAACAGCAGATAATGCATCAACTCAGTCTTGGACTTTCATACACCAGTTTTGTATGAAAAAAGTACATGCAATATTTGAAAATCTTTATAATTGATTCTTACAATTCTGTGTTAAAACTGTACATATAATTTAGTTCACACTATCTAACACTTACAATTGTCTTCTTCAGTACCACTTCCTGGATGAGTCTTTCCTCCAGGGCATCCAGTGAGACCATGTCCTCCAGTGGCAGGAAGTCAACACCATCTGGTTTCTCGAGCAGTGTTGATGGCACAACCTGGGATGGGTTTAGAGACTGCAGAACAGCAGTGTTGTGCTGAACTTGCAGCTTTATGCTATGCAACATCGCAAGAATGTGCCTCTCAACAGCTGCAATATGTAACAAAAATGTGATTTGTTATCAAATATTTCAGTAGCAGCAAACAGTGGACACTGATTTTACAACAAAATGTGCAACTGACGGCCGACAAATATTCTAGGAAATATGTTGTTCATAGCAGCACATATGTAGGAAACTGGCACAAAAGAGCAATCTTTTTTTTTTTGGTCGTTGAGCAGGTGTACTTCAGTATTTAAGGCAATACAGGTAACAGATAATTCCCAGTTTCCAGCAAACATTAAATATTCAGTTCCATACATTTAAAGCTGAAAGTGATTAAAAAAAGTTAATAAAATATAATATATAAACATGTAATGTTATTATTGTTCAGCCAATAAATGTATACAAGGCCACATAATAAAATTATATACAAACATACATTATTTACAAATTTATATATACAGTGAAATCAAAACATAATTATATATAATGTGAATTAGGCAACTGGATGAGCAATACAATCTATAAATGTTGTTTAAATATAAAATTATTTATTAGTTACCAGAAGATATCGTTAAAAAAATACTTACGAGTACATAAATGTTTCAATGCCAGTGGAACACCTGGTGTTGCAAAGAGTGCTGCAGGTACTCTGAACGATGTAGAGGATGCAGAAGCTTTAAAACATAAATATACAGAAATAAGAAACCATAAAGAGTTTGTGGCAGTAACAATCATATGTTAGTACATGGTGTTGGAATAAATACCCCTAGACTTCAATAATATTCATACACTTAAATGAAAACATAATTTGACAGTTGCAGAAATAAGCTTTTCACTTATTTTAAACATTAGTGTTTGTTTTCTTGTAAACTCCACAAGCAAATTACATTTCAACTGCCTTACTTGAAGGTGTCATATGCTGCGGTGCGTCCAAAGCTTGTGGAGGAGTACCCTCTAGCCGCATCCTTTTTGGTGTCTCTTGTGGTGTGTTAGTGGTCTTCTTTGGCGCAAGAGTTTTGGGTCTGGGAGCAGGTAATAGAGGACATTCAGGTCCAGGCTCAATGTTTCGCAGTGCTTTGCTCTTCCTTTTGTCACGAATTCTGAGGGTTCAGATTTCTTTACGTACTCTTTTATTTTGCTCAGCATACACTCTTATCTCAGGGACAGAGATGGTACTACTCCTTGCGTTATATCCAGGAGGACAGAAACTGATGGTTTTTACTATGATTACTCCTTGTTTATTAACGGGGATAGAGTATTTTATTAAAGATGCACTGGGCTCTTGACCCGCATATATCCAGATGAGTAACTTTAATACATACATATATATATATATATATATATATATATATATATATATATATATATATATGTAGTACCCAAGAAACCTAAAGACAGACTCAACAAAAATGTATTTAAAACATAGATTTTATAGCAATACAAATACATGGAGATAAAATGATTACTTTAATATAAATCGTAAAGGAATATGACTGTTTCGGCAAATTAGTTCAATCAGCTCAATTGTTAAATATTGTCTGATGAGAGTGGCTTGTAATTACAGGCTACGTCTCATTGAATACATGGGATGCCTCAATCCCCATTAATCTGTTGAAAGATTCCTTTTACAAATAATAGTTTTCAAAAGATCCGGACAACTTTTCAGAATTAATAGGGCAGTCCATAAATTCAAGACTGTCTTAATCAGATATCTGAAAAAGTTAACAAAGTTCCCAGGATTTAAATATACATACATTTATATATATAAAACACTATTTTATATGTGTTATATATGAGATGTTCTTATATGTGACATC
Source organism: Huso huso (assembly GCA_036884735.1). NCBI lineage: Eukaryota > Metazoa > Chordata > Actinopteri > Acipenseriformes > Acipenseridae > Huso > Huso huso. The sequence continues at coordinate 53,703,077 of CM072665.1, read as the reverse complement.
ATCTTCTAATTGATTATATTTTTGCTAAATTAAAGGTAGGCCAACCTCAACATCATTTTGTTAATGAGTCCCATAAATTGTCTAACAGGGTATTTGACAAAAGATGGTCTATTATTCAAGTCAATTATTTCAACAAAATTTTCACTCTTATTTATTTGCTAAAACATTTCCACAGTCTCTTGTTTTTTCAAGGCCAAAGTCCACTTTTTATATATGACCTATCAATGTCTGTTAAGCATTTTTGCATATTATTTCAATACATGTGAGATAAAATAATAAATCTATAAGATTGATTAATGCTTACCCCTTTAATATAAATCGTAAAGGAATATGGCAGTGTCTTCACCATCAGGCAAATGGAAACTGAGTTCAATCAGCTCAAATTCAATGGATATCATAATGTCTAGAGGTCTTATTGTTCAATAGAAGGAGAAAGAAAACTGTAGGTAAATGCATGCAACTTTAAGATGGACCACATTACCCTGTCTTTGGGATGAGTTTTTCTTAAGCCCTGGTAAGTTTTAATTTTATATGTTGCAAAGAATCTCTTTCTTATACATAAATTTGTAGGTGTTATATAGGTTTTTTTATCAAGTCTCATTGGAATACATGGGATGCCTCAATTAAAATCCAGTCATTAATCTGTTGTCAAAACAGTAGACTGACCTATTACATGGAGCAAGGGACAGCTCCAAGGATACTCTTTTATCCTTCCTTCCAAAAACCTAATATTTTTCAAAAGTACATCCCATATTTGAACTTTTCCAGAATTAATTCTGTAGGTTTCGTCATGGTTCCAAAGAAGTCCCTTGAAATTTTCTCCAGACTTCACATAAGATACTATAAGATACTTGGACATATTTAGCTGTACATATTATTTCTATATATTTCCTTTTGTTCACACAGGGTCATTTTGCAAGGTATGCGCTCCATCCAGAATTCTAAAGGAGGTCAAAACTCACTGTGATTCATATTTTTGGGCACTCAGTTGTTGCCTTGCCCTACATCATCAGTTGGCAGACTTAACATAACTGAATCTGAATCAGTTGATGAACCGTACACTGTAGCTTACTGGGATCCTCCATGCAAAGGAGTCCAATGTTTTACTACATGGAATAACTAGTTCAGTGTCACCTGCGACACTTTGGTCTTTGCTCAAGATCCTTTGCAGTGGTTCATCCCCATCAGATTATTCTTCAGATGAAGACCACCTTCTGTTCAGTCTGAAACAGAATCATACAATCCTATGACAGTGGTTTATATGTGTTGTCTGGCAGTTATGGGCTACCCTCCCCTGCACTCACCCCACCACCTACATTTTCACTGCAGTTTTCTTATGACCACACCAAGAAACCAGGTTATTTTCCTTAACTGATTAGATCTGAAAAACTCACACTTAATGCAAATTTCTACTGTTAACAATGTTAACACCAGCCTTGTATATGCACAGAGTATTGATTGCAACACTAAACTCAATGTCAACCTAATGCTCTATATAATAATTTGCACAGGGATTTTTATAATACAGAAAATTTAGAAAATTATAACACATTTCTATTAAATTAATTTAGATATATGTAATAAAGAACAATAATGTGTTATGTGGATATATAATAGGAAAAGGACTGTATTCTCCTTACTTGGGTTTGCGTTTTACAATCTGATCCAGGTCTGCATCGGAGTTTAAATCTGAAGTGTCACACGACAGCCAATTTTTCATGCGCTTTCTCAAAAGAAGCTAAAAAAGAAAGAGAAATTATGAAAATTCCCCAAACAATTGAAATGTCTTAGTAATTAAAAATAATTATATTTCTAGTTATTAAAACAATAATTAAGATCTGTTTTTCTATTACATCTAATGCACAATATACTGTAGATACATTAACACAAAAGAATGTTTGAAAAGAATGACCAGTTTCATACAGTACACGGACATCGTACAGCTTCCACCCTTGCTCGGAATCTGGCACCTCCATATTCCTGATGCAGCGGTTTAAACGGGCCTGCCCTTTGTAAAGAGGCCACCATGCCACTCCATCATCAACCCAGGACTTGGCAACTATGCTAGTGTTTCTCTCTTCCGTAAACTCAACAATAAGATACATTATCAAGTCCTGGTTCAGCTAAAGAAAATGTACACGATCAATTAGGTAAACTGATCACAACTCAGTCTTCACACTACCTTGTCTGTTATGAAAAGTAAGACAACTCCTGACTCTTAAAGCTTAAACTGTTCCATAAGAAATAAAGCTAAACCTACGCAAAGATTTTACAAGGATGTATGCGGTAATAACTATGACAAATCCTTATGCAAGAGGGGCACACAAACAAACCGATTACCATGAGGCACAAGAAAATACTTCCCATCAATATCATCAAATTTGCAGCAATGTATTGTTTGTGAAAGACCATCCACTAAATATATACCTGAAACAGATGATTGTAATGGGTAGTCAAATAATGACTGCTGTTGTTCAAACACTGAAAATGCCACATACACTTCATCATATAGTACTAGAATATTTTTCACTTGTGCAATTTCCCCCCCCCCTGTTAGAATACAACTATTGGCAGCATCCAGCTTTAAAGAGTACAATACGGCATGCATTTCCTTGTACTGCCGGGCACCATTTAAGGATGTTGGGAGTGGACCATCCATATGCTCTTTTTTAGCCCCATATCTTTTGTTTACAGGGTTAGGTTCTCTATTTTCTTTCTCAGATAGTCTACACACTACTTGAGAGAGAGGAAATCCAGGTTTTCTAACTAGTCGTTTCACTTTTTTGAGGAAATTTTCATATCTAAATGAACTGAAAGAATCAAGTATTCCATGAAGTTTAACATCGCCAGCTAAATGTACAAGGTTATGAACATTGTATGAATAGAATTGCTTTCCATAAACTGTTCTAAAATGTTTGACAAACAGAACAAGAATCTCATTTGCATAGTCTGTGTATTCTAAAATCACAGTTGGACTTGATAATATGTAAATTCCCACAAATAACAACAAAAAATTGTGGTAAATTACTTCTTGCAGAATGCCTGACAACAAAACGGGGCCAGTGTATAACAGAAACTGGCGAAATTCAGTGGCTTTCCAGCGATCGATTTCTTTCAATAGAAATAATAAAATGTTTTATCTCTGCTCTATTGAACACATCTTCTCTATAGGAACGGTAATAAACACACACGCATATATATATATATAAAATGTATTATTTATTTACCAAGTACACACCCTTATCCAGATCGATATTCATAATTCAGTCTTATAGTGTAGGCCTATGCTTGGGCTAGCTAGATAACATGTTGTTACCTACAGCCTGCGGCACAGCAAACTGATGAACGCCGCTTTCCTTCGTTGGGGTGAATCCAGATTGAAAAAGCGTCTTGTGATTTATTTATGTATTTTTTACATACGCGGTTATACTGGGGCGAACTGGACAGTTTACATATAGTAGTGAGAATGAGGAAACCGGAGTACCCGGAGAAAACCCACAATGCGAACACGGAGAGAACATGCAAACTCCGTTTTTTTGTTTTGTTTTTTTTTTCAATCATATTGCGTAAAAAGAGGAAACAATCCTCTAGTAATCAAGTGTAAACTGTACTATTCTTTAAATTTAAACATGATTTTAAGTCGTATTTCAAATAGGTTTAAGACTCCATTTTAACTTAGCGATGTTGATCGTTTTCATTAAACAAGATATTAAAATAAAAACAATTACAGAGGAACATTTAAATAAAACGTTTTTTTCATTTTCGAGTTAGTTAAACTTCATTATTTAGCTTTATTTTTTTTAATTTTGATAGCCTATCCACTTGCAACTTTACGTCTATTCGTCGATGATTTTTCTTTTTTTTCTTTTTTCTCCACACTAAACCAAAAAGAAGCAAAACGCCAGTTAAGCATTTGAAAACTTTAATACATGGAGCTGCCATAGAGGCTAGTTTGATACTATCAACTGCACGTGTCAAATTGTGGCTTAAACAGTTTACACGAAATAGTAATGCAATATATTTTAGCAAGTGCACATTTCTGCTAATTATAGGACGCTGTGTGGTCCAGTGGTTAAAGAAAAGGGCTTATAACCAGGAGGTCCCCGGTTCAAATCCCACCTCAGCCACTGACTCATTGTGTGACCCTGACAAGCAAGTCACTTAACCTCCTTGTGCTCCGTCTTTCGGGTGAGATGTAGTTGTAAGTGACTCTGCAGCTAATGCATAGTTCACACACCCTAGTCTCTGTAAGTCGCCTTGGATATAGGCGTCTGCTAAAATAAACAAATAATTAGGAACTGTACATGTTGTTAGACTTTTAACGTTCGTGTCAGGAGACATGGAAAAGCCTACACGGTATACCCCGAAGCTTTTCACAACAATTACCCTAGTGGAAATTCCAGTTGAAACCAATAGATCTTATCAATTGGTCTCAACTGGAATGAACTGGTATGAACTGGTCTGTACTACTCACCAGTAGATGTATCAATTGGTCTCAACTGGTATGAACTACTCACAAGTAGACCTTATCAATGGGTCTCAACTGGTATAAACTGGTCTACACTACTCACCAGTATATCTCTACTGGTCTATGGTATATTAGTCCATTTCATCAATGGGTCTCAACTAGTATGAACTGGTCTACATTACTCACCAGTAGATCTCTACTGGTCTATGGTATATTAGTCCATTTCATCAATGGGTCTCAACTGGTATGAACTGGTCTGCACTACTCAGCAGTATCTCTACTGGTGAGTAGTGCAGCGGTAGATCTCTCAAATAAAGATAATTGCAAGCTACTGATAGTAGCTAATAATTATAGTAGTATGTGTCTGCATCCACAATAATAGTTTCCTATTTGAGTATAAATATGTTACACGTGTTTACAAGCTTTTATTCAAAATTCTAAATTATAGGAAAAGAATGTATTAGAAATGAATACGTCTTACCTTAGCTACCTCTGTTTCAATGGAAGTTTAAAAAGAAAAGGACAATATGTGATATTATATTTGTTTAATTATGTTAAGAACAATAAGAAAGTACAACATCTAGTCATTCCATTAATATTTTATAAAAACTGGTCACATATGAAAAAACAAACAGTATATATTATTTTACAATTCATTTACAATAATCAGTGAACAGGTGGCAGAATTGCTGTTTTTTTTTTTAACATATCACAATAACATTTCATAGAAAACATATTACAATTTAAAATGTACCTTTTCTCTTAGTCTATGTGGTTAAAATAACAAACAAGTAAAAAATATGTAAATAAAAAATACCAAAACAAGGTTCTACCAAGGTTCTTTTTCTATCACAAAATGTAATGGTAACTAATGAAATCTTCAGTCTGGATACCTAAAGAAATAAATGACAGGGAGCGTCTTAATATATTAGGGTAAGTGTACCCCCACCAGCACTTATTACACCGTGTAACAATTTTTTTTTTTTTTTTGGTTCCTGGGTAGTAAGTGTTATTTCCTAATTGCTTATGCCTCAAAAGTATAGGAAATCGCTATTATTCCCCACAAACTTTGCTTTTGTGACCAGGACAGTGATATTTTGAAATTTACCTATTTTCCAGAACATTCCAGATAGATTCAGTGCTGAGTAAACTTGGAGTAACTTCTAGAACTTTCTAGAACTTTCCAGTAATATAAATAGTAGTATAAATACAGGGGCCTTAAGCCCACCAGTTCAGTTTAGTTCCAGCTGCCTAAGTGGATACATATCTGCATTTTTCTGAGATGGCATCAAGAGGCTGCAAGCATCCGCAGACGCATTTTGCTATGTCTGCGGCCAATTTATCAAGACAAGAGCGAAAAAAGTACTCCGTGGAAGCATCTGCTAAGATGTGTGAGCCCTACAAGGCATATTTCGCATGCCTGTCTGGGATCAAGACAAACCCTGGGCACCTCATTTCACCTGCGAGCACTGCAAAAAAAAAACTCTGGAAGGTAAGATGGACAATTGTTGCTCGAATTTTATGTTATAAAATTTGTTCAAATTTTTAAAATTGTAAAAGTTTTTAATTTTAAAATGTTTTACAATTTTCAATGTTATTGAAAAAATATATCATATGAAAAATGTTGTGAGAATCTCTTACACATTAGTCATGGGTGAAATAAATGTATTTTTATAGGATGGTACAGAGGGGAAAAGAGAGCCATGAAGTTCGCTATCCCAAGAATTTGGCGTGAACCCACTGACCACTCAAGCAACTGCTACTTCTGCATGGTGGACCCTTCCAAACGTTGGACTGGCAAGAATGCACCTGCTATCACGTATCCGGACCTTCCTTCATCCATCGCCCCGGTGCCACACTGCCATGAGCTCCCTGTACCCACTCCTCCGGAGAGAGAGCAGCCGTCTTTAGAAGAGAGCAGCAAGTCAGAGAGCGAGGAAGACGTTGTAGATCCAGATGACAATTTCAGAGGTGGAGCTGAGGAGAAAACCCATACTACCCCAACCAAAAAAAGACCTCAACGACTTGATTAGAGATCTTGGTCTCACCAAGTCCAATGCTGAGCTTTTGACGTCTAGGCTCAAGCAGTGGAACTTGTTGGATGAAAGTGTGCAAGTCGCAGATCAGAGGAAGCGTCACCAACCTTTTTCCAGCTTCTTCACCCGTCAAGATGGGCTCTGCTTCTGCCACAATGTGACCAGTCTGTTCGAGGCAATCGGAATCGCCTGTAACCAGAATGAGTGGCGCCTCTTCATTGACAGCTCATCCAGGAGCCTCAAAGCCGTGCTGCTCCATAATAGTAACAAGTACCCGTCTCTTCCCCTGGCTCACTCGTGCACCTCAAAGAGGATTACAACAGCATCAAGACCTTGCTGGACGCCTTGAAGTATGATGAGTACGGCTGGGAGGTCATAGGAGACTTCAAAATGGTGGCATTCCTGATGGGTCTCCAAGGTTTTACCAAGTTTCCCTGCTATCTTTGCCTTTGGGACAGCAGGGACACCAAAAGCGCACTACCACAGGCGGGACTGGCCACAGCGGACCGAGTTCTCTGTGGGGAGGAACATCGTCAAGTGGGAGCCACTGGTGGACCCCGGAAGGTGCTGATGCCACCACTGCACATCAAATTGGGCCTTATGAAACAATTTGTCAGAGCTCTAGATAAGGAGTCGGCAGCCTTCAAGTACCTTCAAGACTTCTTCCCTAAGCTGTCTGAGGCAAAGGCCGGTGTCTTCATTGGACCACAGATAAAGAAGATCCTGGAGTGCAATGAATTCCCCAAGAAGCTCACTAGTAAGGAGAAAGCGGCTTGGAACAGCTTTGTCGCAGTGGTTCGGGGCTTCCTGGGCAATCACAAGGCCGAAAACTATGTGGAGCTGGTTGAGACTCTGGTGAAGAACTACGGCACAATGGGCTGTAGGATGTCCCTCAAAGTCCATATCCTTGATGCTCATCTTGATAAATTCAAGGAGAACATGGGAGCGCACTCGGAGGAGCAAGCGGCGCTTCCACCAGGATATACTGGACTTTGAACGCCGCTACCAAGAACAGTATAACGAGAACATGATGGGAGACTACATTTGGGGGCTGATTCATGAAAGTGATTTACAGTATAATCGTAAATCTCGAAAAACTACTCACTTCTAAATCTTTTGTAGTCATTTTTGTATTACTTTAGTATAAATACATGTTAATTTGGATTCATATGTTGTTTTTTTCTGACTTTATGTGAACGAAAAGACACAAATTCGCCCGTTTTCTCATTGGAAATAGGTAAATTTCAAAATATCACTGTCCTGGTCACAAAAGCAAAGTTTGTGGGGAATAATAGCCATTTTCTATACTTTTGAGGCATAAGCAATTAGGAAATAACACTTACTACCCAGGAACAAAAATGGTGTTACATAGTGAGCTGAGTGGTCCCATAACTTCACAGATATCTGAGCATCTAGTGGAATTGATTCCTTGACGTTTCACAGCTGTATTCTCTAACACTGCACTGTCTGTAAGTATTGAGACAGTGAAGTCAAAATTGGTATTTTTGCAGTATACTCAATTTGGATTTCAGATGAAAAGATGAATATTAGGCAAAAGTACAGAATGTCACCTTTTATTTCTGGGTATTTCTGTGCATATATGTTTTACCATTTTAGAATAATAACACTTAAAATAAAAGGTGACATTCTGTACTTTTGCCTCATATTCACCTTTTCATTTCAAATCCAAATTGCTCGAGTATACAGAAAAGAAAATCAAACGCTAAATACTGAAAACAGAACCCTGAGGGACCTCAACATTAAGTTGCAGAGCAACTTGCTTAGCAGATTTCCAAGAGGTAAGAATTATATTTATGTTTACAGTTTAATTTATTTCATGTAACCCTCCTATTTTGCTCAGAATTTAAGTACATCTGTTATGTTTTGGGTCATTGACATGATGCCATTGCAAAGTAACTTATTTTATATAGTTGTTCAACATACTCTCTCCAGTTACCCACCAAAACGTTTTAATATGTACTCTTATTAGTCATACTTGAGCACATCAATAAAAAAAATGTACTCTTTGTACTGCTAGGCCTACTTGTACTTATAAATGTGCTGGGGTGTATTTACATGTACTTGGCCCCAGGTTTGTTTTCTAGTAACATGTTTTGTTCATTGTTTTGTTTTTCCAGAGTCAGAGCCCACAACATCTGAAAAACCTATTGCTGTCCATGAATGTCCAGCTTCAAAGGAATCGCAATATATTCCTTTTGATTGCATTGATGGAAAAGTAAGCTAAGCTTTACACAATATCCAATTACATAAAAGAAAGGACAAGCTTGTTTCTAAGATACTGAGGCAATACTATAATTCAAAATTAAACCCTGTACCAAGACTATTTGATGAAGTTTATATTATGTAACAAATTTTGTCCCTCTCTATAATTGTGTTGAAGGTGTGTATTGGAGAGGGCATTTGGTTGCCAGAAGAAAAATGGAGATGGATTTCCAAGGCAAGCAAAGATTCCATTTTTTGCAAAGAGCTTGCTGCAGCAGTCTGGGGTTCAAAAGTGCTAAAGGACAGGAGCACAGAGGGCAAAATCTGCAACAGATTTAAACAAATGGGAGCAGTTGCAAAACCACCTCTTACTCCTGCTAGATATCAGGCTGTGAAGTGTAAGTATTTAGCCAACTACAGGCATTTTTAACTTGTTTGCCCTGTCAGATGTATACAAATTAACAAGATATCAATTACCATAAAATATCTGTTAACATAAGTATATGCATCGTATATTATATATTATTTTCAAAATAATTTGTATATAAAAAATTATGACAAAGTTTGTATTTTTTCCTCACTAGATTGCTTTCACCAGTGGTTAAAGGAGAAAAGCATTGTTGAGGACGAATTAAAAAAGCGACAAAGTAAAATAGGGCAGTACATATCTGAAAAAATCATGGATGTTGTACGAGCATCAAGAAAAGAAATTATGAAGAACACCCAAAATTTTGAACAATAATTTTATTTAAAAAGGTTGACTTGTGGGGCAAATTACAAGCAAGTTTGAATCGTGCCAAATGCCGTGCTTTAAGTGTTACATTTAAAGTGGTACCGCTGAATTATAATAGCTGCGTTACATAGACAAGTCCTTACCAGTTTTGTCCAGATGGGCTTGCTGTACGGTGTCGGGAACTTGATGCTATCTGCGCTCCATGGTTGCCATGTGAATTCCTTGTATACCAGCAGTAGAGTGACCATGGAACGTGCTTTAAACGTCATGCTATTCTGGCAAGCCGCTCTATATTGCTGCAATACGAGGAAATCACATGACAACCGAAGAGCGTGGACAGCAACAAGTTCCCGACAAAGTACAGCAAGCCCATCTGGACAAAACTGGTAAAGACTTGTCTATGTAACGCAGCTATTGTAATTCAGCGGTACCACTTTAAATTTAACACTTAAAGCACGGCATTTGGTACTACTCCAACTTGCATGTAAACATAGCCAATATGTGATTAAAACTGTTATTTACATTTGTGTATATATATATATATACAATAATATATATATATATATATATATATATATATACAGCTCTGGAAAAAATTAAGAGACCACTGCAAAATTATCAGTTTCTCTGGTTTTACTATTTATAGGTATGTGTTTGGGTAAAATGAACATTTTTGTTTTATTCTATAAACTACTGACAACATTTCTCCCAAATTCCAAATAAAAATATTGTCATTTAGAGCATTTATTTGCAGAAAATGACAACTGGTCAAAATAACAAAAAAAAGATGCAGTGTTGTCCGACCTCGAATAATGCAAAGAAAATAAGTTCATATTCATTTTTTAACAACACAATACTAATGTTTTAACTTAGGAAGAGTTCAGAAATCAATATTTGGTGGAATAACCCTGATTTTCAAGCACAGCTTTCATGCGTCTTGGCATGCTCTCCACCAGTCTTTCACATTGATGTTGGGTGACTTTATGCCACCCCTGGCGCAAAAAATTCAAGCAGCTCGGCTTTGTTTGATGGCTTGTGACCATCCATCTTCCTCTTGATCACATTCCAGAGGTTTTCAATGGGGTTCAGGTCTGGAGATTGGGCTGGCCATGACAGGGTCTTGATCTGGTGGTCCTCCATCCACACCTTGATTGACCTGGCTGTGTGGCATGGAGCATTGTCCTGCTGGAAAAACCAATCCTCAGAGTTGGGGAACATTGTCAGAGCAGAAGGAAGCAAGTTTTCTTCCAGGACAACCTTGTACTTGGCTTGATTCATGCGTCCTTCCAAAGACAAATCTGCCCGATTCCAGCCTTGCTGAAGCACCCCAGATGATCACCGATTTTCCACCACCCAACACCTGGTGCGAGACACTGGTTAGCTTGGAGGCCTGGAGGTCTCCGCAAGCCACCATTAGACCCACTGGTGAAATGGGGTGAGGAAATTGACTGATCTGGGGTGCTTCAGCAAGGCTGCAATCGGGCAGATTTGTCTTTGCAAGGACGATGAATCAAGCCAAGTACAAGGTTGTCCTGGAAGAAAACTTGCTTCCTTCTGCTCTGACAATGTTCCCCAACTCTGAGGATTGGTTTTTCCAGCAGGACAATGCTCCATGCCACAGCCAGGTCAATCAAGGTGTGGATGGAGGACCACCAGATCAAGACCCTGTCATGGCCAGCCCAATCTCCAGACCTGAACCCCATTGAAAACCTCTGGAATGTGATCAAGAGGAAGATGGATGGTCACAAGCCATCAAACAAAGCCGAGCTGCTTGAATTTTTGCGCCAGGAGTGGCATAAAGTCACCCAACATCAATGTGAAAGACTGGTGGAGAGCATGCCAAGACGCATGAAAGCTGTGCTTGAAAATCAGGGTTATTCCACCAAATATTGATTTCTGAACTCTTCCTAAGTTAAAACATTAGTATTGTGTTGTTTAAAAAATGAATATGAACTTATTTTCTTTGCATTATTCGAGGTCTGACAACACTGCATCTTTTTTGTTATTTTGACCAGTTGTCATTTTCTGCAAATAAATGCTCTAAATGACAATATTTTTATTTGGAATTTGGGAGAAATGTTGTCAGCAGTTTATAGAATAAAACCAAAAATTTTCATTTTACCCAAACACATACCTATAAATAGTAAAACCAGAGAAACTGATAATTTTGCAGTGGTCTCTTAATTTTTTTTCCAGAGCTGTATATATATATATATATATATATATATATATATAATATATATAATAAGGGCAGCTGGCTCTTTGAGCTAAAATATATATATATATATATATATATATATATATATATATATATATATATATATATATATATATATATATATATTAGTAAGTAGTTTCAACATCTTTTAAATATTGTTTATTTTAAATGATTGCAGTAAAAAATAAGAACGATTCTTGTTAAATATATTACTGGTAAGTTATTTCTTATATTTAATTAGATGATTATTTTTTTTTCCAATTTTATTGATGTAAACAGATTGAAAACAATGTTATATAATTTTATAGATCTACCTGAAAAATGTAGGCAATAACAAAAAAAAAAAAAAAGTGCATTCCATTAGTTTTATGTTATTGTTGTTATTGTAGTTATTACTTTTATTTAGCAGACATAAGTATGTTAAACTGCAATAAAAAATAATACAATGTCAGAGTTTTTAGTTTTCTCTTATGCTCTACAAATGCAAGGATTTATACAACTCATGATGTGTTGTTGTGTTCAGCACTTCTTATATTATGTGTAACAGTACATTTACCACTATCAGAAGGAGACCAATAGCTAATTGTAGACCAGTACCAGTAGAGACCAGCAGAGCTACTGGGAGACCAGTACCAGTACAGACCAGTAGAGGTACAGAAAAACCAGTAGAGCTACTGGGAGACCAGTACCAGTAGAGACCAGTAGAGCTACTGTTTCCAACCCAAACCAGTAGACCAGTTCAGTTGTCCAAAAACCCATTTGAAACCAGTTGCCACAGGTCACCAGTAGAAACCAGTTGAACATTTTCTATTGGAATTTCCACTAGGGTAAACATTAATTTTACAACAAAAAAACATGCCTCAAATTAATGATTTAAAATATCTTAACTTTCATCCAACTACTGTTAAGGAACAAGCCACCCAAATGCACACCACCAACTTCTGGAAACCGCGCTTAAATTAACGGTAAATTTTTGGGCAGGCACGCTGACGGTGGATACAGAAGACACATTTAATAATTTAATTAATACATTTAATAAATAAATTTAATTAGAATAAAATATAACCCTTTCACTGTCGCCATTAATTTCCATTTACACACACACAATATTATATATATATATATATATATATATATATATATATATATTGTAACGATTCGAAATCACAGTGACTAGGAGGCTAAACAGAGGGAACACCAGGTTTATTGGCACTGACAAAAACCTGAAAGGTAACAACAGTTAAACCAAAAAAAAAACAATATGCTGAAACAACAATTGCAGGGTTGCTGTTGGCCACAACCACGCCGACTAACTTTTTTTCTTTCACTCGCTAATCTACCCGGGGCTCTCTCTCCGTCCGACTCTCCACACCGCCTCCGCCTCGTCACTTCCCGTAGAGCCCTGTCGGACTGGTGATTTCCCCTCAGAGCAGGGCTAACGAGGTTGTACACACCTAGGATTTGGGCGAGGGTAACATGGACTCTCGGCTCGCATATTTGCTGTATACCCCGTGCACGTTACACAGCTCCCCCCCCTTTAAGTTCCCTCGTCCCCGAGGGGACCAACAAAGTCTCGAAAACGTGCAGGGGGTCTGCGTTGGCATCCAGGCCGCATTGAAGAGTCTTGGCCCTCCATGGCCAAAGACAAAGAAGGGCCCCCCTCAGAGTGAGTGGGCCCGATACAGGAAAGGGCCTGAGGCTCAAACAATCCTGTGGTGCCGAGTTCGGGTATGGGGGTGGCAGGGCCCTCTGGAGCCGACCTCACACGTTCACCCCCTCTATATGGAGCCAGGCAATCCCGGTGTAGTACCACCCTCCGTCCTCCAGGGGGTAGTCGGATTCTGTATGTCACTTCCCCGAGGCATTCTAACACCTCACACGGTCCCGTCGAGGGACTGTCAAGCTTGGGACAATGTCCCGGTCTGCGTCTGGGGTTAAACACCCACACCAAGTCCCCCGAGTCAAACTGTCGCCCCCGTACCCGAATGTCATAATACCGCTTCTGGCGGTGGCCCGCAGCCTGCAGCCGGTCCCGGGCAAAGCTGTGGGCCACCTCCAAGCGGCTCTGCAGTCAGGTGGCATACTCGAGCCCAGCTGGTTCGGGGTCGCTGTCAGGTGGTTTCCCAAATGCCAAGATGCATGAGGTGCGTAGCTCCCGGCCCAGCATCAGGAGGGCGGGGGTGCAGGCGGTGGACTCCTGGACCGCAGAGCGACAGGCCATCAGGATCAGGGGAAGGTGGGCATCCCAATCCTGCTGGTGGGCTGCAGTAGTGATGGCGAGCTGCACGGCCAGCGTGCGGTTGAACCGCTCAACCAACCTGTCGCTCTGTGGGTGGAGGGGAGTTGTCCGAGTCTTGTGTATCCCCAGACGCCGACACATCTCTGCGAACACTCGTGACTCGAAGTTCCTCCCCTGATCGGAGTGCAGCTCCTCGGGGACCCCAAAGCGGCTGAAGAACCCCTCCAGCAGGGCCTCGACTACTGTCCCAGCCTCCTGTTCAGGGAGCGCGTATGCTTCGGGCCATTTCGTAAAATAATCCATTGCTACTAATACAAACCGGTTCCCCTTGTCTGAACGTGGAAATGGACCCATGACGTCCACAGCCACCCTTTCCATGGGACTGCCGACGATGAGCTGCTGGAGGGGAGCATGGGACCTCTCCGGGGGTCCCTTCCTGGCGGTGCACTCGTCGCATCTCCGGCAGAAGTCCACCACATCGCGCCGGCACCGGCCCCAGTAGAATCCCTGCTGAAGCCGGCGCAACGTTTTGGTCACCCCAAAGTGGCCTGTTCCTGGCATCCCATGGTGCGCCCTCAGTGTTGGCTCCTGCAGGTTCTTCGGCACCACCACTTGCCACCGCTCTTCTCCCGTTGCCGGCTCTTTCCAACGCCTCTGCAGAATGCCCGCCTGTACCCTCAGCCCCTGCCACTGTGACCACAGCCCCTTGGTGGCTGGTGAATGCAGCAACACCTCGTTCCACCCTGGCCTCTGTCGGTCCTGGAGCCATCGTAACACTGGCTGCAGATCCGGGTCTTGCCCCTGCTGTTGTCGCCAATCCTCCAGCCCCACCGCCACTACCTCCCGGCAACTGACGAGTTGAGCCTCCGACCCGTCTTCCTCCTGATTCAACCGGGTCACCTCTCTCTCTCTGGCCTCTGTCTTTGGGCAACGAGTGCAGTCTTCTTCAGCACAAGGCCGGCGTGACAAGGTGTCCGCGTTGGAATGGCGAGCCCCAGCCCTGTGCTGGATGGTAAAGTCAAAGGACTGGAGCTGCTCAATCCAGTGTGCAACCTGTCCCTCCGGCTCTCTAAAACTAAGTAGCCACTGTAGTGCCACATGGTCTGTCCGGATCTTAAATGGCAGCCCACACAGGTAATGTCAGAAGTGACGGACCGATGCGACCACGGCCAACAGTTCTTGCATGGTCACGCAGTAGCGTCGCTCTGCCTTGTTGAGGAAGCGGCTGAAGTAGGCCACCACCTTCTCTCCTGATGGTCCTTCCTGGGACAGCACAGCTCCAATGTCCTCATTACTCGCATCAGTGTCCAGAATGAATGGCAGATGGGGGTCTGGAGGTGCCAGGACAGGTGACTGGGTGAGGGCTTCCTTCAGAGTGAGGAAGGCCCTCTCCTGCGCCGGAGTCCAGTGGAATGCCACACCCTTCTTCAACAACTGGAACAAGGGGGCTGCCCGGCCTGCAAAATTGAGGACAAACCAGCGGTAGTAGCTGGCCAGCCCCAGGAACCCCCTCAGTTGGCGCTGGTCGGTGGGGACTGGCCAGTCACGAACAGCGGCTACCTTGGATGGCTCAGTGCTAATGCCCTCTCCTCCTACTCTGTGGCCCAGGAAGGTCACCTCACGTTGCAGGAAGCAGCATTTGTCTGGGTGTAACTTCAAGCCAGCCGCTGTCACCTTCTCCAAGACTGTCCGCAGGGCACTCAGTGCAGTCTGAAAGGTGGCTCCGTGAACCAGTAAGTCATCTAAATAGACTAGGCACTCCTGCGGTGGTACGCCAGCGAGGACCCTCTCCATCAGGCGTTCAAAGGTCGCAGGGGCGTTACACAGTCCAAAAGGCATGACTATGAACTGC
This sequence comes from Huso huso, assembly GCA_036884735.1. Taxonomy (NCBI): domain Eukaryota; kingdom Metazoa; phylum Chordata; class Actinopteri; order Acipenseriformes; family Acipenseridae; genus Huso; species Huso huso. The sequence goes on along the minus strand of CM072665.1, from coordinate 53,687,308 downwards.
CAGAGCCCCCTGCCGCTGGAGAAGGCCGTCTTCGGGCGGGCGTCGGGTGCCAAGGCTACCTGGTAGTAGCCACTCTTCAGGTCAAGAGAGGAGAACCAAGATGAGCCCGCCACCAGATCCAGGGATTCATCGATCCGGGGAAGGGGGTAAGAATCCTTCCGTGTCACTTCGTTGACCCGGGGCTACCCGGGGCTCTCTCTCCGTCCGACTCTCCACACCGCCTCCGCCTCGTCACTTCCCGTAGAGCCCTGTCGGACTGGTGATTTCCCCTCAGAGCAGGGCTAACGAGGTTGTACACACCTAGGATTTGGGCGAGGGTAACATGGAGTCTCGTCTCGCATATTTGCTGTATAAGCCCCCGTGCACGTTACAATATATATATATATATATATATATATATATATATATATATATATATATATATATATATAAATATATTTAGTATATTTTGTGTGTGTAAACGGAAATTATGAAGATAGTGAAAGGGTTATATTTTATCCTAATACATTTCATTTGAAACATAAAGCCGTACCGACGTCGGCCCTACGCTTTCATTGGCCTGCGATGCAATGCCGATATCCCAGTGCTCCGCCTACGTCGGCAAGATGTGTGGGTGCTATCTGGGTGGTTTATGCCGCAAGTTGGAACAGCACAAAACATTGTCCTTAATTTAAAAAATATATAGGCTTGTATTGTATTAAATAATATTATTCAACACAAACTATACCGCAAATGAATAGGAATCACAGAGCTGGTTTCGGGAATGTGCCAATTAATACGGACGGGCAATATAGCCTATAACCTAGCGGAAGATTAAAAAATAAAAATCTCGCGGTGTCACAGGGGAATTCAGTGATAGTTTCTAAAGAAAACGGCAGGCATTTTTATTAAAGTGCATGTGTTTATTTGATTTGTCAAATCCTTGTTCTTAAAAAGCTCGACATGTTTATTGGATCTCGGTATTGAAAAGTAAACAAAAGCTTTAATCTTTATTGTGACTATGCAAAGGTGATAAGTAGCCTACTCTACTGTAGACAGATAGGCTAAGTGAATGCTGCAAGTGTTGCTGTTGTTTTTAAACACATTAGCTACCCAATTGACGCGTTTTTCACATTTCCACATTAAGCTTATGACACTGACTGTAAATAGATATTCAGGGTAAAAACAAGAACACAATTAAATATCAAAAGAAAATAACATATTGACGAACAGCCAGCAGGTCTGTGTGACAGAGCCTATATATGACATTCTACGTGCCCTGTGCTAAGAACTCTCCAACAATTGTTTATCACAATTGCATTGGCAATTCTCTAGTGAAACTGGCTGGACAACCTCTAGATAACAGCACAGGATGCAGCAGGTTGGAGGCTTTGCTATACACGCTAAAATATAACCTAAAACCACAGTTGAAGTTTGAATACCGGCACATCTCTAGTTCATTTTGCCATTGCTACTCAATGTCAGCAACCACCGTTCTATTTCTCTTAAAAATGCTCCCTATGTGGTTTATGCATCGTGTAAGCGTACTGGTCTGTTAACCAATTCTGTTAACCAATTTGACACTTGTTTTCTTTATACAGACACCCCGCTATTCTGAGTACTTAACAGGCTACCGGAATCGTTTTTCGTACAGTTTTCTGTAAATACATAACAGTCCTATGTATGAAAAACTTTAAAACGGGATTGACATACTGCAACGGGAAGTGCTCTATATCATTATTGAGAGGGGCTATCTATACGATAAATGACTGTTTTTTTTTTCTAATTTATTTAACACAAACACCAACACAGCCAATTCTTGTTTTAATTAATTTATAAATGGTTTACCATTCTCCTCTTTGAAACTGTTCTCATTCTACCTAAAGGAATTACAGCAAACTCTTGTACAACATCTTAAAATAAAACACACCAGTCACTTATTGCCCATAGCCTATCTCCACAGGCCAGTGTAATCCCCAGCCCTTCGCCCATGAGGGAGGCCTGTCGCTTGTACAATTCTCTCAGTTTGCCATGCTCACAGAATAGACCCAGCCTTTTCGCAATTTATTTAAAAAATGTTTGTTTTTTGTTTTAAGTAAATACGTTGTAACAAAGTTGGAAATTGCCTAAAATACGACCGCTGATAGTCAATGTTTGTAGCATTTTTTTTCAACATTTTAAGCTTTAAACTAAATAAACTTAAGTAGACATTCATGATCCGTGCATTTTACTATAAACGCCTGAATTCAAATTAAATACGTGCCTAAAGACTGTTTTGTTCATTAATCCTTCAGTACGTACTTTTGAAAACTTTTGTGTTCGTTTACTTCTACATAAGCTGCCATTCCAGCATTGCCAAGAGAGACCCAAACCGGTCTTTCTGCACGGTTTGTATACATTAAAAAATACAACAACTACTCTATACTTTAGTGTTATTTACCATTTTCTGTAATAATTCGTTTTCTTAAGATCAAAATTGACTTGAAACTACAATCTTTAAAACTGTTGCTTTAAAACTACACACATGGCCCTTAACCGAGGTAAAACTTCTGTAAAAACTACAAACACGTGACAGGAAGGGGTAGTGACACTTCCACAACACCATTAGCACAATGGGGGAACTGCCAGCCACACTCGCAATTCTGTCTCAGTTTGTTCAGTCAGATACAGACAAGCACTGACACTGAAAAGGTTTGTAGCGTTTTATTTTAAAACTGTTTTTTTTCTTCAGTTTAAGTAAATACATTGTAACAAGCCTAACGAAGCGGCAGCTGAGTCAAGGTTTGTATTTTTTTTATTGGACATTTTAATGTTTTAAACTCAAGACACTTGGTACAGACATTTCAGAAGCCGACCATGCTGTTTTACACGTGCTTGTACATCCAGCTGTGTAAAATAAATAATGCAATAAGGTTTTTAAAATGTTAACTTAACAATGTATACAGAGTCTCATATTATTATTATTATTATTATTATTATTTTGTTTATTTATTTATGTATTTATTTATTTATTTATGTGTTGGGTTAAGTATGTACATTTCTTAAACAGGTTGTTCCTTATTTTAAACATTTTGTCTTTTTTCAACAGACAGCTTCTCTGTTTAAGACCAGCCTCTGTCACTTTACTTCTGTATAGGTCTATTTAGATCTGTACAGCGTCTGATCCTTGTTCATTTTAAAACACTTTTGTCTTTTCTTCTCAGTGTAATGTACTTGTTTTTAACATTTTACTGTCTTCATTTTCAAGCTTGCTTTATTTTTTCAACACTTTATACATTTTTAGTTTTTTTTTTCACATTTTCAGCTTTCTGTATTTTTCAACACTATACATTTTTTCCCCAATTTCAAGCTTGTTTATTTTTTCAGCACTTTGTACCCTTTTTGTTTTCACCCATTTTACTGCTCATTTTATTTTTCTGAAATAAAGAATATAACAAACTGTATACCCCTGTTTTCAAACTTATTTTATTTTTCTTAAACGCCTGTTTTTTTGTTTTTTTTTAAAGCTCATGTACCACCCTTCTTTACCCATTTCATTGATCATTTTATTTTTTGAAATAAAGAATATAACACAAATTAAAAATAATAACCCAAACCTTTGTTTAATTCCCCATTTTAATGTAATAAACTACAATCATGGAACATGGTTTCCAAAAATGCATTAAAAACTACATCCACATGACAGGATGGGAGGTGGGATTTCCATATTTACATTAAAACTACAACCATGTGGCAGGACGGGAGGGTAGGACTTTTGGAATTGCTTAAAGACTACTAACATGTGACAGGAACTGGGAGGTGGGACTTCCGGTCGACCCTGATTGGCTAAGGGCACCTGTCAAAACCAAATGCTGTATACCAATGCACAAAAAAAAAAAAAAAAAAAAAAATACACCAAGTATTGATAGCTGTCATCAGTCAACAATTCATGCTTTTTAAAAGTAATGACACAAACTGTTTTATTCCAGTTCATGATACAAAATGTATTTGTCCTGTAGTAAACTATATGCATTTGTTGAAATGTAAAGAACGACTAAACATACAGTATTATACACTGCTCTTTAATTCACTGTTTTCTTTTCTCACACTCGTAATGTGCTGTCCTAGGCAAACGTGAAACTTGATTTATAGCATGACCCGTTTTATATCACGAATTATGCCTGCACGGCAATCATGATATAAATATATATACAGTATACACACAGGGCAGCTGGCAAGACTGAGCACAGCAACAAGACACAAGGTAGTTATACTGCATCAGCAAGGTCTCTCCCAGGCAGAAATTTCAAGGCAGACAGGGGTTTCCAGATGTGCTGTCCAAGCTCTTTTGAAGAAGCACAAAGAAACGGGCAACGTTGAGGACCGTAGACGCAGTGGTCGGCCAAGGAAACTTACTGCAGCAGATGAAAGACACATCATGCTTACTTTCCTTCGCAATCGGAAGATGTCCAGCAGTGCCATCAGTTCAGAATTGGCAGAAAACAGTGGGACCCTGGTACACCCATCTACTGTTCGGAGAAGTCTGGTCAGAAGTGGCCTTCATGGAAGACTTGCGGCCAAAAAGCCATACCTCCGACGTGGAAACAAGGCCAAGCGACTCAACTATGCACGAAAACACAGGAACTGGGGTGCAGAAAAATGGCAGCAGGTGCTCTGGACTGATGAGTCAAAATTTGAAATATTTGGCTGTAGCAGAAGACAGTTTGTTCGCTGAAGGGCTGGAGAGCGGTACACGAATGAGTGTCTGCAGGCAACTGAAGCATGGTGGAGGTTCCTTGCAAGTTTGGGGCTGCATTTCTGCAAATGGAGTTGGGGATTTGGTCAGAATTAATGGTCTCCTCAATGCTGAGAAGTACAGGCAGATACTTATCCATCATGCAATACCATCAGGGAGGCATCTGATTGGCCCCAAATTTATTCTGCAGCATGACAACGACCCCAAACATACAGCGAAAGTCATTAAGAACTATCTTCAGCGTAAAGAAGAACAAGGAGTCCTGGAAGTGATGGTATGGCCCCCACAGAGCCCTGATCTCTACATCATCGAGTCTGTCTGGGATTACATGAAGAGAGAGAAGCAACTGAGGCTGTGGTTAGTTCTCCAAGATGTTTGGGCCAACCTACCTGCCGAGTTCCTTCAAAAACTGTGTGCAAGTGTACCTAGAAGAATTGATGCTGTTTTGAAGGCAAAGGGTGGTCACACCAAATATTGATTTGATGTAGATTTTTCTTCTGTTCACTCACTTTGCATTTTGTTAATTGATAAATATAAACTATTAACATGTCTATTTTTGAAAGCATTCTTACTTTACAGCATTTTTTCACACCTGCCTAAAACTTTTGCACAGTACTGTATGTGTGTGAGTGTGTGTGTGTGTATATATATATATATATTTATATGTATATATATATATATATATATATATATATATATATATATATATATATATATATATATATATATATATATATATATAAAGGTGGCAGCGTGACCCTCGCCCCTGTGCGTATTTTGTGTTATATTTTGTATGTTGTTTGTATGTATTTAAGTAAGAGCAAGTTTGACTAAGAGGAGTTGTAACTTACAGTAAATATTTGCTTATATGAGTAATGTCCAGTAAGAAACATGTAGTAAGTATGATAAATGGATAAAAATGATTTCCCAGTAAGAGCAAATACAAAAAAGTATGGTTACCTATAAGAGTAAAATCAGATACAAAATGCAGTTATAGTTAGGAGCAGTAGATGAATGCGGCAAGGCATGGAGCAGTTCAGTGCAAGTACAAGCTGATGCAAGAATTGGTACAACTGGGTGCCATATAGTCCAGTATAGTTGAGAGTTGAGGTGTAGAGATGAACAGGTGTCTTGAGGAGGTGTCGGAAGTACTCATGTCTTTTGTAATTGCTCTTATTGGAATCATTCTCATCCACTCGTCCTACTTACTATGTTCTCATAGTGGACTTTACTCATATAAGCAAATAGTTTTAATTTGATTGGTTTCCACACAGCATTCTGTAGTTGTGCGATCCCATTGAAGTGTGTTGAAAGTATTGTATTGCTTAAGTACTGTCTTTAGCGCAGTTAGCAGCTGTTACCAGTTCCCTTGCAAAGTGAGGGTGGAGGCTACTTAAGCTGAGTGAATGTACTAGTGGTCAGTCTATAGTTAACCAGAGTCTGAGACAAATAGGTAAGTGATCCTGCTTCAAGTAAATTACATTAGCTATATTTAAGTAACATTATAAAGGTGGTGTTTCAATTAGGTGATATAGTGTTTGATTAGTACCATGTGAGTGTGGTTAAATTGAATAGAGGTTGATTTTCAATTTGATTGGTTTCCACACAGCTTTTATCCAACTAGTTGCTATATTAGTCAGTTAGGCTATTTGTGCGCCAGCACGACGCGGCAGCCAACCAAAGAGCCTCACAACAGAAGAGCAGGGAGTCTAGCTGTGGGAGTCCAGCGAGGGGAGGCCTGCGCCGAGAGGCTGTTGGAAAAGATCCGAACCTAGCAGCGCTCTGGAAGACACCATCTACTAGTCAGGTCTGTACCCTCCCCCCCACCGCTCCCGCTCCCACTGTGCCTATTTGTCTCGCCTGTCTTGCTATGACTTTCTCTCACATCCCTGTTATTCTGTCCTCTCACTCTCGTCCTCTGCCCTCTCTCCGCCGCTGCTCCTCCAACCCCTCTAACCTCATCCCTCACCCTCTCCCCCCTCGCACTCTCTCTGGTGCACTCTGGAACTGTCACTTAAGGGCGTGTGTTAAGAAATAAATAATAAATAACAATAATACTCATTGAGATGCTGCCCTCTTATGGGCATTGAGTTTGTGGAGAGAGCAGTTTGCAATACTACAGGAGAAGCGAATTGTACAGTAAATAGAGACACCTGGCAGTGGGTTCCTTTGCAGACACTCTTAAAAGAGAGAAAATATACATTAAGTTCAAACTTCTCCCTCACTAAATATACTGTAAATATATAGCTTTATTAACAGTGTGTTAGGATGAGATTTTTACATGTCAGAATTGGACATGGTGGCACAGATATGTGGACAGGAAGTAAGAACAAAATACTATGCATTTTAATAATTAATATTATTAAATTATGGTTTATGAATGAATAGGTCAAGTTTTTATATCACAACATCTATACAGCTTTTATATTTTTATCGTAACTTGACTTATTGTTTTTGTCAGAAATAAAGCATAAACACCCCTTATAAAAAAATGTCTGCACTGCAATTTTGCAGTTTACTATGTTTTTGCTATGCAGGTCTGTATTCCCATTTTTTAAGGTTGCTTGCATGTTGTCAGGCCCCTGTATTGTTAGAATTAATGTAACCTGTCAGCATTTGCTATTGATATAAAATCTGTTAATTTTCTATTGGTAGTCTAAAACAGAGAGAATGGATGGATGCCAATTATAAATTTACAACAGGAGGAGCAAGGTGGAATGATTGTATGATTTTCAAAGTAGGATAAATAAAGGCTTTCAATCATGCTATATACAACTGTTTGATGGATCCACGAATTGTAAATGTGCATGGTATCCTTTACCCAGTCAATATGTGAGGTGCCACGGCGTTTTGCAGTTGAGCATATATTTGTAAAAAAAAAAAAAAAAAAAATACAAAATAAAGAAAGAAAAAATGATTTATGCTTGCAGTACTGACGCTATCGCAGGAAACTCCCTTCTGTCCGATGACATCAGATCACACAAGTGCAGCGCTGGCTGTCAGCTATCCGATCGGCAGCACCGGATTGGCCAATGGCCAGATAGCGTGAGCTCTGCTCACCGCATGATTTGCTTCTGATTGGCTTGATACATTATAAAGGGGTGGTAAGTCGTGGCGGTGTACTGCGAGGTAATTTACATAAAATGAGCAGCAGCATCCTGAAAACTTGAAACCGGCTTCATTACAAAGGAGTTTGTGCATCACTTTAAATTAACCATTATTACAGTTGAATTGAAAAGGTCTACCAGAAAACAAGCAACGTTTAATGGATGGATGTTTTTTTTTTGTTTGTTTTTTTTATGAATGAGAAATTAAAATAAAAACGGAATAATATTTTGAGGACAGTTTATATTTTTGTATAAATAAACATTGGATTGCTGTTAAACTTTGTTTTATTTTAACCAAATGTACACTAAATATGTACAGTACCATCATAAACTATAAGCATCTAGTTTATTGTGTCCTTTGATCAAAAGTCGAACGTATTAAATACTTTTCTACTTGAAAGGACTATTTTAATTAGCGATTTTCTGTAAGATTTTTTGTAAGATAAACTACTATCTGGAATTAAAATAATAATTTTAAAAAAACATTGTAAAAGAAGATCAAAATGTGGGCTTTCCTGGGCATCGCCACCTTTACCTACATTTACAAGAAATGCGACGCTGTTATATCTTATGCCAACAAGGAGGTTCTTTTGACAGTTACTGTTTTTTTCACACTGGGGTCGGTGCTGTCATATTGTAGGTACCGTTATGGACAAACACAACACAAACCATCACACTTGGGTCTGGTTCTTCAACTCATTTCAGCTCTGCCTCTCGCTGGCTTTTTCTTCTCTAAATCAAGTACCCATTCTGACACAGATGAAAAATCTGTATCCAAAAAGGTAGGTTTTACCTAATTAATGTTATTAAACCTAATTAACTCCTTGTTTTTAAATGTGAAAGGTACAATAATATATTTGCATTTATCTGTAATGCCAACACCCTTACCGACCTTTCATTATAGGATCCTTTTACGTGTGTTCATGTTTTTCAAAGTCTGTTTTTATTATTAAAATCAAGTTAATATTCATGGAATGTTCTAAGCTGTTGAAACAAAGCTTCATTTTATTTTTCTAAGTGTTCTCATTTAAATTTACCACTTGAGTAGTTATAAATATTAGCATTCAGTCATTTATTTTTGTTTTTGTATGTCTTGTTTGTTAGTTAGTTTAATTTAATTAATTAATTAATTAATTAATTAAGAAATATGATTTGCATTCTATAAAGAACACATTATTCAGTAATTTACTGCTAGGATCAATATTGTATTTTTGCCAAATGGTAAAACCCTAATCTCTGTATTTTATTATTTAATAAAATAAAAACTCAATATGAACGTTGAAAATAAATAAGATATCCACTGAGGGGAGATGGCGATTGATTTAGAGAATGTAATCAAACTGGACTACCAACATAGCGTATAAAATTATAAAGCTTATAAAGTGTAGTGAAGGCTAAACGTTCCCTTAACCCCCATCCTGCCCCATTCCTAATTTTGAACTTAAGATAAGGCAGAATAGGGAGGCTTACTCTAAAACTAGCATGTCCACCATTTTAAAGGACTTCTTTACTTATCAAGACAAAGTCACCATGTTGCCATTAAAACCCATTACACTGATTTTAAACAGTAAATACATGTCATTTTAGTTCAGTATAAAAGCTATTTAAATAATGCTTTACTAATAAAACAAAGTTAATAGTCATTAAACTTTTCTAAGCTGTTGTGAAATAAAGCTTGATAGAGGTAAACTGTATTGGTCAGGAAAATTGTCCCAAAAATGTATGTACAAAAAGATTGTAAAATACTTTTAAAAGTGGAAATGCAAGTATGTGTTAACCCCTGTCTTTACACCTGTCACACTCTACATTGCCATGCAGCAACATTTGATAAAGGGACAATTTTCAGTGTGAAGAAATGGCTGCCTTATCAAACAGCTGTTATAATTATTTTCAACTCTTATTGTCCTGATTCTAAAGGTTTGATTTTAAATTGTTTCAAAATATTAATTAGATGCTTAGTCCATTGTCCAGATACAGTTTCTATTAAACATTCTAGACTGTATCTATTTTATTATGAACAGTTACTACTTGTATAACTTGCTTAAGTTATAAGGCCCTTCCTTATTAAACTTCATGTACCCGTTACACAGTTTAGAGTAGCATTATAATATAGTGTTGCTTGAAGTATAATTATTTTTTTAAACAGAAATGTATATTATATAATACATATTTAAAAGGGTTTGAAATATAAATATTTAATCTTGCACAACACTGTTGCACTTTTCTTAATTGCAATCAATTTTTTTTCAAGCATTGGCGCAAGAGAAGGGAAGCTAAGCTGAGGCACTCTTCTCAGACAGAGAGCACTCCAGGGACTGTAGTCCTTGCCAGTTCTGACCCGGATGTCATTATTGTGGGTGCTGGTGTCCTTGGTTCAGCCATGGCTGCAGTCCTGGCAAGGGATGGAAGAAAAGTTACAGTCATTGAGAGAGACCTCAAGGAGCCAGACAGAATTGTCGGAGAGCTTTTACAGCCTGGTGGATATCGTGCCTTAATGGAGTTAGGACTTGAAGGTAATTGATTATTTTTCAACATGTAATGTCTACACCAGTGCACCATCTCAATTTTTTTTTTTTTCTGAATTCACTATATTTTTAAAGTATGTTTCGTATCCTTGGGGGAATTTAGAGTTCTGCAAAGTCAAGCCACAATCATACTGGCCACATTTAGGCTTGGTGCCATTCAGTCCTATCCCTCTCGTGCAGAGGCTGCAAATTGTGCCAGATTGTGTGGTGGTTGGTTTGTTGACAAATGTTCACTGGGGGCTACAGTAGTTTGAGACTGCCAAAATTATTTCACGTTTGACTTTAGGTGGATTGTAATGAGGTTGGAATGGCCTGAGGAAAGACCTTTCTGTTAGAATTGAAAAGTATGACTAAGACATGTGAGCAGTGGACCCCCCACTGTTGCAGTATAAATATTCCCTTTCACATTATGGTGTTTTAGTGAAATAAACATAATTGAATTAAAAGAACAGATAGGATGTTACAAACAAAATACCTAATTTCACTGTATTTGTATTGTACATAGTAATGTTAATACATGGATAAATAAATCACTGCTTTAGGAAAACACCACCAGAATTTAAACAGAGTTCAAGGGTGGTGGTATTAGATCTGCCACTGTTTAGATCTGCCACTGTTTAGGCTTCTAATAAGCACTTAATTGGTGCAATTAAGTAATTTAGGGTACAGTTGGAACAAAAACCAGGAGGGACACCGGCTCTCCAGGACCAGGACTGGAGACCCCTGGTTTAGACCATTACAATGTAGTTTCTTACTATTGGAAATAGAAACCAGCTTTGTAATACTAATATTGTGTCCCAGGTTCAGTTGAAGGTCTGGATGCTCACACAGTACAGGGCTATGTTATTCATGACATGGACAGTAAGACAGAAGTGGAAATCTCATACCCAGTGAAAGAGAAGAAGGTTCAGTGTGGAAGAGCATTTCACCATGGGCGCTTTATCGTGGGTCTGCGCGGTGCTGCTTTAAAGGAATCAAAGTAAGTACACATTTTCTTGTTTGTTTGTTTTTACCAGATTCCTTTATCCAAGGCAACTTACAGAAGCTAGGGTGTGTGAACTATGCATCAGCTGCAGAGTCACTTAAAGCAACTTCTCACCCGAAAGACAGAGCACAAGGAGGTTAAGTGACTTGCTCAGGGTCACACAGTGAGTTAGTCAGTGAGCCAGTATTCAGCCCATCTTGCTCGTTTGGTTGTTAGTAGCTTATTGATCCCAGAATCTCATCAAGCAGCTTCTTGAAGGATCCCAGGGTGTCAGCTTCAACAACATTACTGGGGAGTTGGTTCCAGACCCTCACAATTCTCTGTGTAAAAAAGTGCCTCCTATTCTGTTCTGAATGCCCCTTTATCTAATCTCCATTTGTGACCCCTGGTCCTTGTTTCTTTTTTCAGGTCAAAGTCCCCCTGGGTCGACATTGTCTATACCTTTTAGGATTTTGAATGTTTGAATCAGATCGCCAGCGTAGTCTTCTTTGTTCAAGACTGAATAGATTGAATTCTTTTAGCCTGTCTGCATACGACATGCCTTTTAAACCCGGGATAATTCTGGTTGCTCTTCTTTGCACTCTTTCTAGAGCAGCAATAACCTTTTTGTAATGAGGTGACCAGAACTGAACACAATATTCTAGGTGAGGTCTTACTAATGCATTGTAAAGTTTTAACATTACTTCCCTTGATTTAAATTCAACACTTCTCACAATATATCTGAGCATCTTGTTGGCCTTTTTTATAGCTTCCCCACATTGTCTAGATGAAGACATTTCTGAGTCAACATAAACTCCTAGGTCTTTTTCATAGTTCCCTTCTTCGATTTCAGTATCTCCCATATGATATTTATAATGCACATTTTTATTGCCTGCATGCAACACTTTACACTTTTCTGTATTAACCCTTTGCGGTCCATTTATTAAATGCGCGTCAGGCACGCCAGGTCTAATTTATTTTCACACGCGCAGTTAATTTTAGACGCGCTGTTTAAAAGTATTTTTTTTCACAGTCAAACGAGTTTAAATGGCCCTGCATATCAACAAAGCACTCACTAGGCATCTCCAGCCCCGCCCCACCCTTTCGTTCGCTATAGCTTTCACCTATGTAAGAAATAAATAATAATAATAATAATAACAGTCGTACATACCGCTCAATCATCTCCTGATCACTCGTTTTATCACCAAACTCCTCAATAATGCGATCCAAGTCATTATTTTATTAATATAACATCTCAAAAAAGCTCTGCAAATGTCCGTGTTCTCTGTGTGCTGATTCACAGGCAGCCAGCTTGTTTACTTATGACCGCCCCGTTATCTGATGCCAGGGCCATGTATGACTATGCATGAGATACGCCTTGTTTTTTTTTTTTTTTTTTTTTCGACTTGTCTCGGCTCCTGTCGCTCCCAGTCGGCCATTGAATGGTTTTTCGGCTTTTTCCGGAGAAAAAACGATTAGAAACCCGTTTTTTGCGTTTCTAAAATGATGTCGGACAGGGTCCGACAGTGGACCTCATAGGAATAATTGCAATGTCGGACCAGGTCCGACATAGGACCGCAAAGGGTTAAATTTCATTTGCCATGTGTCTGCCCAGTTCTGAATGCTGTCTAGATCATTTTGAATGACCTTTGCTGCTGCAACAGTGTTTGCCACTCCTCCTATTTTTGTGTTGTCTGCAAATTTAACGAGTTTGCTTACTATACCAGAATCTAAATCATTAATGTAGATTAGGAATAGCAGAGGACCTAATACTGATCCCTGTGGTACACCACTGGTTACCTCGCTCCATTTTGAGGTTTCTCCTCTAATCAGTACTTTCTGTTTTCTACATGTTAACCACTCCCTAATCCATGTGCATGCATTTCCTTGAATCCCTACTGCGTTCAGTTTGAGAATTAATCTTGTATGCAGGACTTTGTCAAAAGCTTTCTGGAAATCTAAATAAACCATGTCGTATGCTTTGCAATTATCCATTTTCAATGCTGCATCCTCAAAGTCAAGTAGGTTAGTTAGACACGATCTCCCTGTCCTAAAACCATGCTGACTGTCTCCAGGATATTGTTACCATATAGGTAATTTTCCATTTTGGATCTTATTATAGTTTCCATAAGTTTATATATAATAGAGGTCAGGCTTATCGGTCTGTAGTTACCTGGTTCGGATTTGTCTCCCTTTTTGTGGATCGGTATTATGTTTGCTATTTTCCAGTCTGTCGGTACAATCCCTGTGTCAAGAGACTGTTGCATGATCTTGGTTAGCGGTTTGTAAATAACTTTTTTTTTCTTTGAGTACTATTGGGAGGATCTCATCCGCCCAGGGATTTGTTTATTTTAAGAGCTCCTAGTCCCTTTAACACTTCTGCCTCTGTTATGCTAAAGTTTTTAAAATTGGATAGGAACAGGTCGACATGTGGGGCATGTTGTCCGTGTCCTCCTTTGTAAAAAAAAACCTGTGAAAAGTAATCATTTAATATATTTGCTATTTTTTTTTTTTTCATCTATGATTTTGCCATTTGTGTCTCTTAGACATTTAACCTCCTCTTTGAATGTTCTCTTGCTGTTATAATATTGGAAAACATTTTGAATTGGTTTTAGCCCCTTAGCTATGTTCATTTCTATCTCTCTCTTGGCCTTTCTAACTTCCTTTTTGACTTGTGTTTGCAGTTCCAAGTACTCTTTCTGTGTACTTTGTTTTGGTCCCTGTTAAACGCTCTGTAAAGTGTCTTTTTTTCGCTGAATATTTTTTTTAATTGATCTATTAAACCATTTTGGCCATTTTGTTTTAGATTTAGATTTGTCTACTTTTGGGATGTAATTGTTTTGCGCCTCTACTACTACATTTTTAAAAAAACAGCCATCCTTTTTCTGTGGATGTTTTCTCTATTTTACTCCAATCTACTTCCGTTTATCTCTGTTTCATACCTTCATAGTTTGCTTTTCTAAAATTGTAAACCTTTGCTTTAGTCATTACTTTTGGGTTTTTAAAAAATACTTCAAATGAGACCATGTTGTGGTCTGAGTTTGCCAATGGCTCTCTGACCTCTGTTTTAGTTATTCTGTCTTCATTATTTGAAAAGACTAAATCAAGGCATGCCTCCCCTCTAGTCGGTGCCTTGACAAATTGCATTAGGAAGCAGTCATTTGTCATTTCCACCATTTCAATTTCGTCCGTCGTGCCCCCCATCGGGTTTTCCCATTTTATACAGGGGAAGTTGAAATCCCCCATTAGTATGGCTTCTCCTTTTCTACACGCATTTCGACTGTCATTGTATAACAGATTATTTTGCTCAGCATTTGCATTTGGCGGTCTATAGCATGCTCCTATTATTATGCCCTTTGAATTTGTGTCCATTATTCTGACCCATATTGATTCTGCATTGTTTTCTTTGTCCTGATTTAACAAGTGGGCTTCAAGACTATTTCTTATGTATAGCGCTACCCCTCTGCCTCTTCTGTCCTGCCTGTCTTTCCTATATAGTGTGTACCCACTAATATTATATTCGTCTCCATCACTCTTAGACAACCAAGTTTCTGTAACACCGATCACATCGTAGTTACTTGTTAGTGCAGTAGCTTCAAGTTCTAACATTTTGTTTCTGAGACTTCTAGCATTAAGATAAATACATTTAATAGTTGCCTTACCTGAGTTGTTGCCCTTGTTTTGATGTGGTCTCCCTTCTTTTTTTTTGTTTTCTTCCCCCTTCCTTTCTAGTTTAAATGCTTCTGGACCTCCTCAAGGATCCTTTCTCCGAGTAGATTGGTTCCCTTTCTGTTTAAGTGCAGTCTGTCCCACCTACATAGATAGTCCTTGTTGTAGAATGTACTCCAATATTCAAGAAAGGTGAAGCCTTCCTGTGTGCACCACGATTTCAGCCATGCATTTTGATTTTGTATTTCCAGCTGTCCATATGGTCCTTTGCAAGGTGCCGGCAGTATCCCAGAAAATACCACAGTTTTGGTCTTGTCTTTTAATTTCCTTCCTAGCTCTCTGATTTTGTTTTGCAGGGATCTTGGTCTGTCTCTTCCAATGTTGTTTGTACCGATGTGGATGACTATTACCGGGTCGTCTCCTGTTCGTTCTAGGAGCCTGTCCACGTTCTCAGTGATGTGCTTGACAGAGACTCCTGGAAGGCTGCACACTATTGTAGTAAGGGGGTCCAAACTGCGAACTGAACTTGCTGTGTTTCTCAGTATGGAGACCCCAACAATCCTGACCTCCCTTCTTTTTTCTGCCTGGCCAGCACTGTTTATAGGGTCCTGGATGTTGTTTCTTTCATTCTCTTGATGTTGGTTTTGGTCATCTAAATGTTGAAGTGGCTCAAATTTGTTGGATGTCTGGATTTCCGGTGGTTGTCTTTTTTTTCCCTGCTTCTGCCTATCTGAACCCAGCTGTTTCGACTTTCTTCCATCTCCGTGGTGGCTTTCAGTCTGCTAGGGGTGCAGACTTCCATGAATTGTGGGTGTGTCAGCTTCTCAAGCTCCTGTTGCTGTCTCATTTCCTCCAGCTCCTTTTCTAGCAGGCTTAATCGTTGAAGCAAGTCCTGGATCGTGCGGCACTTTACACAAACTTTGTTGAGCTCTGTTGGGTTTTCTCGGATTTCCCACATCATGCAGTTGTCACAGATTACTGGCTTGAAGACCATGTTTTTTTTTTTTTTGAAGTTTAGTTCAGCTTCTGCTTTCAAACTGTATCTAACTGCATTGTACTTGTCCACTCGTACTTCTCCCACGATGTCGCTTCCACACGCTGTCGCTGGGAAGACTGCCTGCCTTTTTGTTTCTTTGTGCTGAGGGCTCCGCCCCTCCCCCGTGTCCCAGAACGCCGCGGAATTTGAATCAGCTGCTCCGAGTTTCAGCTTGTTATCAGAAAAGGCTTTAACCCTTTGCAATGAAATGAAATGATGAAGACGCTTGCTTGAGCCGGTTTATTATAAATAAAAAGGTTTTAACAAAACACAGGACACGGCACTTTAGCCAAAATAAACAGACAAACAAAACGAACAGACACTAACACACAGGGATGAACACTAAACAAACAAGTACCGTGCTGGTCCTCCAGCACCACGTAGCAATTGATTATTCTTTACTCTCCTCACTCTCTCCCGTTCTTTCACCCTGAACACACAACCCCGAGTGAATGAAATGTGCATCTATATATACTGTTGTGCCGGGATTCAATTACTAATTAATTATTCACTTGAATCCCAGCACGTGAACTAATTATGTGCAACCTCGTGCTCACATATTAAATACTTTAAATGCACGTGAAGTGATAGTGCAATCCCGTGCCTAAATACAATTATACATTTTAAATAACTCGTGCTGCACACACCCATTTATATCCCGTGCAGCCACATCTATACACCAACATTAACACACAACATATAACACACAAATGCACACAGGGGCGGGGCACATTGCCACAGACCCTCTTAAATGTGTGTTAGAATAATTTCCTGGAATGTAAATTATTTTAAACATTCACTTATAGGATTGTCCAAATGTACAAAGTAGTTTTACTTTGGGGCAATAAAAATGTTTGAATTGGCAGTGAAATGCTTTTAGTTAACATTCAAAAACAAATCATAGCCTATATATATATATATATATATATATATATATATTTATAGAATTACTGCAAGAGTAGATAAAAGGCCGCCTTTCATCTGTTTCAGAGAAGACAATAGGACTTTTGCCATTTTTGAAAGTTTAGGAAGAGGTCAGAAATATGAGTTTAATTCCAAGCAGGCGAAGGAGATCAACAAAGCTGTGGCTGAGACATGATTCCCATTTATACAGTGGAGACAAGACAGTTTCAGAAATCTTTTGAACAAGCTAAATCCCCGATAAGTCCTTCCAGGTCGTACCCACTTTATTGAGGCAGAACTTCCTCGCATTTATGAGTCATTGAGAAAGGAAGTCAAATAACGGTTGTATCACAGTGCTTACTATGCTGCAACTTCAGATCTGTGGACAAGTCAGGGTGGTGGTGGAGAACCTTACATGAGCTTAACTGTTCATACCATTGATGAAGACTGGTGTCTTCACTGTGATTGTCTTGAAACCGTGCCTGTTCCTGAAAACCACACTGCAGAAAACATATGTGAAGCTTTTGAAGATCTCTTGCAGGAGTGGTCACTTGACAAAAACAAACTTCCAGCTGTCACTACCGATAACGGATCAGATTGTCAAGCCTTCGACACCATTTTGAAGATTCCAAGACTGAGCTGCTTTGGTCATAATTTAAATCTTGCTGTGACCAAAGTCCTTAAAATCAGGGAGGTGGAAGATGCTGTTAAGTCCTGTCGACCTGGTCTCCTCATGCAGCAGGAGTTGGAAAAAGAGGGAGCTCCTCAAAAAGCAAAAGGAGCAAGGTGTTGCACAGCATCGGTTAGTTGGAGATGTTGTAACTTGCTGGGGCTCCACCTATGACATGGTGTCACGCTTTGTACAGCAGCAGGAGCCAATTTGTGCAGTCCTGACAATGGATAGGACATAATGGAAATTAATGCCAAATAAAGACACATTAGACATCTTGGAAGATACTGCCAAGGTTTTGGGGCTAGTTCACAACTTTACAGGCTCTCTTTCCTCGAAAACATACATTCAACAAACGAAGATGATCGGCCTTTGGTGTTACAGATGAAAACTTCCATCCAAGAAAATCTACTTTCCAGTTATAGAAATGCCAATGCTGAGGTTCGTTTTGCGCTTTTAAAATACAGACCCAGACACAAGATTTATGAATTTAGCACGTTTGCGTACTTTTATTATTTACAATAATAAAAAATAAAAAAGCACAAAACAAAACAAAAATCTAACTCCCACATGGAATACTAACTGAACTTTTGTTTTTCACTCACTAACCGGTTTCACAAAACAGTTTTTAAACACACACAAAAAGGTTCACACAGTGCCTTTCTTTTTTTGACCAGACAGGTTTCTTCACCGTGACAGCCTCGCTTCACACAGACTGGAGACTGCCCAGAACAAACATTTTTCGTGGTTTAAATACCTGCCGGCAGGTGGCATTCATTCATTATTAGAGCCAGGTGAACTTCCTGGCTTTCTACCATGGCATTCTGGGTGATGTAGTCTTTTGGCCCCTACTGGACTACATTTTTCTCTCCTTTTCCCCCTAGTCTGCCACACTCAACCAACTGCTTTATGACCAGCATTTATTGCCCAGCTTTGGTGAGGAACAGTATACTGTATATGTTTATGAAAGCGAATGAAGTGCTCCATAGAACAGGGAAATACTCTTAACATTTAAAATTCTAGTTCCATCTTTTTTCATTTTTTTCAACAGGCTATTAAACAAAA
The DNA here is from genome assembly GCA_036884735.1 of Huso huso. Taxonomy (NCBI): domain Eukaryota; kingdom Metazoa; phylum Chordata; class Actinopteri; order Acipenseriformes; family Acipenseridae; genus Huso; species Huso huso. Next base: position 53,668,655 of record CM072665.1, on the reverse strand, counting down.
CACACTATTTAAATTGCATTACTAACTACTGGTTACATTTTCACAGTGTAAAGTTAATTGAAGGAACTGTGACTAACCTGCAAGAGGAAGAAGGCTGTGTTACTGGTATCCAGTATAAAGATAAGGAAACTGGAGATGTAAAAGTAAGTTCAATATTATACTGCATAATGCTTTTTATACTGTAACAGTAAAACTGAAAACTTACATTTCAAAAGTAGCCTGTGGTTATCTTGAATTGTGTGTGGAATAGGAAATTTTCTTTTGTCTCGTTTAACAATGTCCTTTCTTTTTATTTTAATATTACTAAGCTTATACTGATGAATATACTTTTAATATTACAGGAGCTTCATGCCCCATTGACAGTAGTTGCTGATGGATGCTTTTCCAAGTTCAGGAAAAACTTAGTGACAGACAGTGTCAGCATTTCATCTCATTTTGTTGGCTGCATAATGAAGGTAAGAAGGCCCTCAGTTGTAATATGTTGCCAAGCAACAGGAAAATGTAGCCTTATTAACAATCTAAAAAAAGTCTTCACAGCGCTTTTTTTTTTTTTTACTGAAAGAGCTGGCCGTTTTTACGTCAGAGCAAAACATTTACTTACATTAGATTAAATTGTAGCCTTAGCTTTTTTCATGTGATTAACAGATAAATATGTTCTGTTTGTAGGATTCACAACAATTCAAGCCAAACCATGCAGAACTGGTTCTAGCAAATCCCAGCCCAGTTCTTATTTACCAGATATCTTCCACGGATACCCGGGTCTTGGTAGACATCAGAGGCGAAATGCCAAGAAACATCAAAGACTACATGATTGACTACATCTACCCACAACTACCAGGTACAGGCACTGACTGGAAATTAGAACTGCACATAAACTAGGGCTGTCAAGTGATTTAAAAAAATGAATCGCGATTAATCTTGTGATTAAAAAAAATAATAATCTTAGTTTAATCTCAGTTTTAATCGCATATTAAATTACAATTACTACATCCATCTCATTTTAAATTTGTTTTATTACTGATGCTATTATTATTATTATTATTATTATTATTATTATTATTATTATTATTATTATTATTATCCTTAACTGTAAATAAAATCTCTTAAAATGTATTTGAGACTGAACGCGGTACCCAGGTGTACCCCGTGCAAATTCACCATCTTTGTCTTTTTTTTTTTTTTTTTTTTTTGGAATTGGCCCAAATACGTAAAAGCAAAACCATTTAAAAAATGTATTACCAGTATGTAAGTTTTTTGATTGTCACATTGCCTGCAATGTTGGTTGGTGCAAGTACATATTAGTACACATAGCTATAGTTATATAAAAAAAAAGATGTATTCACGTAAACGTTTTGAAAACTGTATATAACTTGTTGAAACAAACTCAAGAGAACAAGCAGGCAATCCTAACTAGATAAAAAATAAATACAAATCAAACACTAGGATTAGCCATTTCAATTTTTAATCACTGGAAACAATTTGCAAACTACCTCAGTTATCGTGTGTTTTTGCTTTACCAAGGACAAACTGCAGAACGCTGGCCTGTTTGGGCTCACTTGAACATGCGGCAGTTTTTTTTTTTTTTAGGTCATCCAACAGGTCTCTCTATTTTTAAATGTGATTGTGGACTGAAATAATTTTTTTTTTTAAATAAAATTATAAATATGTAGCTGCAATAAGCACTTCTAGGAAATTAACTGTTCATTGTGAAGAGAACATAAACAAACAAAAAAAAACTTTGTCATAGCCAAAAACTGCAAACTAACAAGAAAAAGGCTGTACATACTACGTGCAAAAAAAAAAAACAACAATCTTATATTATCATATTTAGCTTGATTCATGGGCTTGGAGCGATCCTGAATTTCTGTCGAAACTGGTGGGTGTAATTTGTTCTTGTATTGTTGTTGGCTGTAGCAGAAGAGCTGCTGCTAGTGTGTTTTGAGAAGTGAAGGCATGTTCAGCACGCAGCAGACTAGATGTACTCATGTGTGATACTGTGTGTGATACTGGAACTCACTTTGACAGTAGACAAGTAAGCGTCTTTCTGTCCAATGCGCCGTTAGAACATTTTAGAAAAACAAACAAAAACCTCCCATTCATTTTTAGTGCTTTGCTCCATTACGCGGTTCAGTGACTAACTTTCATAAGAAAGAACATAAGAAAGTTTACAAACGAGAGGAGGCCATTCAGCCCATCTTGCTAGTTTGGTTGTTAGTAGCTTATTGATCCCAGAATCTCATCAAGCAGCTTCTTGAAGGATCCCAGGGTGTCAGCTTCAACAACATTACTGAGGAGTTGGTTCCATACCCTCACAATTCTCTGTGTAAAAAAGTGCCTCCTATTTTCTGTTCTGAATGCCCCTTTATCTAATCTCCATTTGTGACCCCTGGTCCTTGTTTCTTTTTTCAGGTCAAAGTCCCCTGGGTCAACATTGTCTATACCTTTTAGGATTTTGAAGCTTGAATCAGATCACCGCATAGTCTTCTTTGTTCAAGACTGAAGAGGATTTCTATTTAAACAATAACTGCACTCAGACACTCAATCCAATGTTGCCGTGGCCGGGATTGAAGTACGGTGTGCCGATTTAACGCACGTAAAAATAATTAATCTCCAAAAACATTAACACGTTAATCGCAGAAGTTGACTGCGATTAATTGACAGCACTAATATAAACAGATTGTCACTGGGTTTATTATTATTTATTTCTTAGCAGACGCCCTTATCCAGATATCACTTTTTTTTTTTTTATAAATTTAGTCGTTGCCAATTATTTTTATTATTTTCTCCCAATGCCAATTATTTTTTAAGCTCAGCTCACCGCTACCACCCTGCGCTGACTCAGGAGGGCGAAGACGAGCACACACTGTCCTCCGAAGCGTGTGCCGTCAGCCGACCGCTTTTTTTCCACTGCGGACTCACCATGCAGCCACCCAAGAGCTACAGCGTTGGAGGACAACGCAGCTCTCTGGCAGCTTACAGGCAAGCCCGCAGGCTGCCCTGCCAGACTACAGGGGTCGCTGGTGCGCGGAGAGCCGAGTACACCTTGGCCGACCTAGCCCTCCATCCCCCCGGGCGACGCTCGGCCAATTGTGCGCCGCCCCCTGGGAGCTCCCATCCACGGTCGGCTGTGGAATAGCCTGGATTCGAACTCGCGACGTCCAGGCTATAGAGCGCATCCTGCACTCCACGTGGAGCGCCTTTACTGGATGCGCCACTCGGGAGCCCCTTATCACATTATTTTTACATAGAATTACCCATTTATACAGTTGGGTTTTTACTGGAGCAATCTAGGTAAAGTACCTTGCTCAAGGGTACAGCAGCAGTGGCTCCCACCTGGGATTGAATTTACAACCCTCCGGTCAAGAGTCCAGAGCCCTAACCACTACTCCACACTGCTGCCCTACTACTCCACACTGCTGCCCTGTACTTTATGCTGTACTTATCTGAGTATTTGAATAGCTTCCTTAACAAAAAATCTGGAAATTAAATCAATGCCATAGTAAGATTCACAGGTTTAAAACTATAAACAATAAATATTATACATATTCAAGTTTTGTGAATAGGACTTACTATCCCAGTTCTTTCTGCACTAGTTCTGCAAAACACGAACAATTTGGAAACTCATTATTAAATGAATGCAATGAGTTAAGAATGTAATTCCGTTGAAAAATCTAACTTTTTGAGAGAGCTTAATGGAAAAGGTTCAAGGAATCCCAGGCTCAAAACTGTTTGGTAAAAAACAATTACTTGAATGAATCCCTGTACCTGGTATTCATATGTAAGATTTACCTATACTCCAGATTGTCTGTCTGTCTGTCTGTCTGTCTGTCTGTCTGTCTTGTATTAATTGACACGTTAATGCTATAACAAATATATTTCTTGAAATGATGTACAGGTGAGTTTGGAATATGAAGTGTTACATTAGCTTTCTTATTTACAGTTGTAACTGTCTGTTTATTTACTTTCACAGAACACCTAAAGGAATCTTTCCTAATTGCACTACAGAATGACCGGCTAAGGACCATGCCTGCAAGCTTTTTGCCACCCTCCCCTGTGAATAAACCAGGTACAGTGTGCGAGACAATATTCATAATTATTATTATTATTATTATTATTATTATTATTATTATTATTATTATTATTTATTTCTTAGCAGACGCCTTTATCCAGGGCTTAATTTTACAATTGTTACAAGATATAACATTATTTTTACATACAATTACCCATTTATACAGTTGGGTTTTTACTGGAGCAATCTAGGTAAAGTACCTTGCTCAAGGGTACAGCAGCAGTTTCCCCCACCTGGGATTGAACCCACGACCCTCTGGTCAAGAGTCCAGAGCCCTAACCACAATCTATTCCAGTTGGTCACCATGAACTAGATCCCTCAGAACTTGTGCTAATGCATTTCCATATAGCCATATGATTTTTCTTCACAACTGAACAAATGTTTTTCAAGGTACAACTAAAAATTTAAGTGTGACTGTGGCAGGGCGGCTTTGTGGTGCCGTCTCCGACCAGGAAGCCGTCAGACACAAACACATTCAATACAAAAATAAATTTAAAAAAAGGACTGACAAACGCAGCTCACAGAGCCAAAATAAAAGGTTTTAACAAAAAAAAATTACTGACACCAAACTAGTACTGTGCTGGTCTTAACCCAGCAAGCATAGCAATTGTTATTTTCTCTACTTTCTGTTTTGCTCGCTCACGTTCCTCCTTCCTGAACACCCACCCAGCTCAGCAAACGCAGGTTTTTATACATGTGGTCATCTCCAGATTAGCAAACACTTAATCAATCTGGAGGACCGCATTCTGCACAAGACTTTTGTATATGCGTGGTCAACAGCCAATCTGTCAATAATTCATTTGCTGCCGACATGCATTCTCATGAGATGTAGTCTGGCAGAGACGAGCTGCAAACATCGCCCCTGCCAGACTACATTACACTATAACCATTCATACTAATAACAATAAACGATTCTGTTTTAAATACACACAAAACAATACATTAAATAACCAGTTCTTAAACCCCAAGCACTACATTTAAATCAACCCACAATATTAAACACACCCCAAAATAATACATTTCTTGCAGGGCTTAGCCCTTCCCCCTTTTTACTTTCAGGGCTCTGCCCCGCAACAGTGACATACACACAGGTGCTTACTTTTACAGTACAGTGTCTACTTTTTTGTTCTGGTCTTAGCATATGAACACTATACAATACCTTGGGAACTGCTAGCCTGAATTCCATGAAACTTTGCATATAGACATATAGAATAATGTATAGGGTGCTGTACGATACAAGATGATATCCACCACATGAAAGGTCAGAGGACATCAGCTTGAATCTTACACAGCACCTTATATTTTAATATTTATTAAATTAGATTTTAATGTGATATAATTTGTATCTAATTCAACCAATCTGATACAAACAAATTTCAGATGACAGTATAACAATATCAGGGTCTAATATAATATATATATATATATATATATATATAGATATAGATAGATAGATAGATAAGACATTATCTTGTGATTAAATCATACGTGGGCATGTGTAAAGCAATTCTTGCAACATGCTATGATTGTCACTAGAACTGACACCTGTAGTATGCATTGTATTTGGAATAGTACTACTAAGAATTAGGAAACAATTACTACATTTAATATTACTAAGCCTCATTAATCCTATTTCAGATTAAAAATGTATAATTTTTATATGCTACAAGCGTAATTGGTACAATAACACAAGTTATCGAGGACATTTTTCAGGCAAATGTTATATATTGTCCTAGGAGTTCTTCTATTGGGAGATGCCTACAATATGAGACACCCTCTGACTGGAGGTGGAATGAGTGTTGTTCTGAATGATGTCCAGATATGGAGAAGCCTTCTCCGAAACATTCCCGATCTTTATGATGACATTGCTGTGCTTGAGGTAAGATAGACATATACTTTATCACTTAGTGTCTGTTAGATATGTAGTGTCCAGTGCAGTTTTTGAGTTTGCATACGTCTGTGGGTTCGTTCCGTCTTGACTGGCTTGGTGGTTTTTATTCAAACGTTGCCATTCAACCCCCCCCTGGTGGTCATGCTGGTCAATGCAGCCACTACATTGCCCCTTAAGCAGTTACAGAGATCCTTCTGCTTTCCTTATATTGTAGAATATATATGTGCCTAGTATGTATTCTACATATATATATATATATATATATATATATATATATATATATGTATATATGTATATATGTATATATATATATATATATATATATATATATATATATATATATACACGTGCAAAGTTTTAAATAGCATCACATGACCGTGTGAAAAAATGTTTTAGTAAAAAATGTAAGAATGCTTTCAAAAATAGACATGTTAATAGATTATATTTATCAATTAACTAAATGCAAAGTGAGTGAACAGAAGAAAAATCTAAATCAAATCCATATTTGGTGTGACCACCCTTTGCCTTCAAAACCAGCATCAATTCTTCTAGATACACTTGCACAAAGTCAGGGATTTTGTAGGCATATAGTCAGGTGTATGATTAAACAATTATACCAAACAGGTGCTAATGATCATCATTTCAATATGTAGGTTGAAACACTATCATTAACTGAAACAGAAACAGCTGTGTAGGAGGAATAAAACTAGATGAGGAACAGCCAAACTCAGCTAACAAGGTGAGGTTGCTGAAGACAGTTTACTGTCAAAAGTCATACACCATGGCAAGACTGAGCACAGCAACAAGACACAAGGTAGTTATACTGCATCAGCAAGGTCTCTCCCAGGCAGAAATTTCAAGGCAGACAGGGGTTTCCAGATGTGCTGTCCAAGCTCTTTTGAAGAAGCACAAAGAAACGGGCAACGTTGAGGACCGTGACGCGGTGGTCGGCCAAGGAAACTTACTGCAGCAGATGAAAGACACATCATGCTTACTTCCCTTCGCAATCGGAAGATGTCCAGCAGTGCCATCAGCTCAGAATTGGCAGAAAACAGTGGGACCCTGGTACACCCATCTACTGTCCGGAGAAGTCTGGTCAGAAGTGACCTTCATGGAAGACTTGCGGCCAAAAAGCCATACCTCCGACGTGGAAACAAGGCCAAGCGACTCAACTATGCACGAAAACACAGGAACTGGGGTGCAGAAAAATGGCAGCAGGTGCTCTGGACTGATGAGTCAAAATTTGAAATATTTGGCTGTAGCAGAAGGCAGTTTGCTCGCCGAAGGGCTGGAGAGCGGTACACGAATGAGTGGTCTGCAGGCAACAGTGAAGCATGGTGGAGGTTCCTTGCAAGTTTGGGGCTGCATTTCTGCAAATGGAGTTGGGGATTTGGTCAGAATTAATGGTCTCCTCAATGCTGAGAAGTACAGGCAGATACTTATCCATTATGCAATACCATCAGGGAGGCATCTGATTGGCCCCAAATTTATTCTGCAGCATGACAACGACCCCAAACATACAGTGAAAGTCATTAAGAACTATCTTCAGCGTAAAGAAGAACAAGGAGTCCTGGAAGTGATGGTATGGCCCCCACAGAGCCCTGATCTCAACATCGAGTCTGTCTGGGATTACATGAAGAGAGAGAAGCAACTGAGGCTGCCTAAATCCACAGAAGAACTGTGGTTAGTTCTTCAAGATGTTTGGGCCAACCTACCTGCCGAGTTCCTTCAAAAACTGTGTGCAAGTGTACCCAGAAGAATTGATGCTGTTTTGAAGGCAAAGGGTGGTCACACCAAATATTGATTTGATGTAGATTTTTCTTCTGTTCACTCACTTTGCATTTTGTTAATTGATAAATATAAATTATTAACATGTCTATTTTTGAAAGCATTCTTACTTTACAGCATTTTTTCACACCTGCCTAAAACTTTTGCACAGTACTGTATATATAGCGTATACCATGGCTTGCATACTAATGAGCCACTTCACACTTTATAAATCAGTACGCACCACTACATGACTGGCTTAAAGAAAAAAATATGGAGCTCTCCTCCCGGAATTTGCAGTGGTAGCCCTCTGGAGTCGCTGTATCGCTTTTTATCATTGCATTGCAACAAACGCAATTGTGACAATTAAAGTTACCTTGTGGTATCTGTGTTAAAAAGTGAGACGGTGGAATAAAAGTGTCTGCTTTAACAAATACATTTCTTTGTCTTAAATGTAAAACATGGAGGATACTGATCTTAACCCTTAGCGGTCCATTTATTCAACGCGTCTCAAGCGCATCAGGTCCAATTTATTTTTACATGCGCAGTTTATTTTAGACGCGCTGTTTAAAAATATTTTTTTCACAGTAAAACAGGTTTAAAAGGCACTGCATATCAATAGGACACTCAGTACTGCATCTGCAGCCCTGCCCCACCCCTTGTTCGCTGTATTTTTCACATACCTCTTCATAGTAGTGCATACCGATAAATCATCTCCTGATCACTCGTTTTATCACTAAACTCCTCAATAATGCGATCCAAGTCATTATTTTATTACTATAACATCTAAAAAAAGCTCTGCAAATGTCTGATATCTGAGCGCTGGATGCAGAAGCAGCTATCTTGTTTGTTTATGTCCGTGTTATCTATGTGGTGCCGGGGCTATCTGTATTCATGAGATATGCCCCCTTTATTTTTTTGTTTCCGGCTTCTCTCAGCTCCTATCGGTCTCACTCGGCCATTGAATGGTTTTCTCGGCTTTTTCCGGAGAAAAAACGATTAGAGACCTGTTTTTTACGTCTTTTTGATGATGTCGGACAGGGTCCGACATTGGACCGGAAAGGGAAAATTGCAATGTCGGACCAGGTTCGACATAGGACCGCAAGGGGTTAATTTGGTTGACAATATGCCAATGAGTCTGTTATGTTTTTCATTGTATTTGAAATAGGTGAGTAGGTAGAAACAAAAGTAACAGTGTTTAGTCTTGGCTGTCTTAAATTGATGTGTAAGTAACTGGTCTCTTAAGAGACATGCATTTAGATAAAGCTTGATCGACCCAAGTATGTTTATATCCTTTCGTCAAAAATCAGTTTTTCATTTCATTAGCTTGTAATACAAAATCATCCTCCAGAATCACAGATCCGTCTTAATCTAAGGAATTGACTATATGGCAAATTGTGTTTCAAAGAAGGAGGATGATAACTAGAAGCATTTAAAAAACTGTTACGATCCGTGGGTTTCCTATATAAAGTGGTTATCAGGCGATGCCCCACCTTCACAACTTGAACATCTAGAAAAGTAACCATACTCGAGCTAATCTCTGAAGTAAACTTGAGTGTAGGTTTAATGTTATTGACATATTCTTCAAACTTACTCAACATATCTTTAGGTCCAGTCCATATAAAAAATATATCATCAATGTAACGTAACCACAACTTTAGATAAGATTTAAAAGGATTGTTGTAAATGTAATCGTGTTCAAATTTACCCATATATAGATTGGCATAGTTAGGCGCCATTACTGAACCCATTACTACACCCTGAATTTGGAGATAATAAATATTTTCAAATCTGAAATAATTTTTATTTAAAATCAAAGAAAACAATTCTATCAAATATGAACTAGGGGTCATCACCTGAGAACCACGGTACCATGTTACCACCATGGTAACCCAGATCGCTTTATGAGGCTGTACTAGGTGCTGCTGTAGCTTTCAGCCTCACATTATTCTTTGCAATCTGACAGCTTCTGCTGTTGCGCTTTCACGACTACAGAGAGTTCTGCTCAAACCTTTGCATCCGGAGTGAAAGCGGTAAGCTTGTGTGCGCAAATTAAAAAACAAAACTGTTAGCCAATACTGTAAAATGTCGCAGAAGAAAATCCACTCGTTTTTTCAGCGCGGCCACAGCAAGAATGAAATAGAACAAACAGAACAACAAGTTGTAGAAGATGAAGACTTAGATTCGGAACACCAGACAAAAAAGAACAAACAAAGTTCACAAGCGTCAGATAAAAGAAAAAGAAAACAAGCACCAAAGTTTCAGCCTTATTGAAAAACTCTGTTTCCATGGCTTGTATATAATACTCTAACAATGTTTTTTTTTTTTTTTATTGTAAAAGACATATAAGTACACGAAAACACTCAGTAAACAATTACATTTTTAATGTTATTGTATACCATAGACTGGTAGATTTTAGCTGAAGCGTTAACACAATTCTGAAATATTGTACTTTTCATTTAGGAAACCTGAAATGAATATAGAAATAAGTTTGTTGGTTTGAAATATTGACTTATTTGTGTGCCATTGCCATATGAAATGTTGCAAAATAGTTGCAAAAAATAAATAAATAAATCCTGGTATAAGTACTCATAATGCATTCTGTGTCTACATGTAGCTTTTCAGGGCAAATAAATCTGGTTCTTGAGTTTTAAAGTTCTAAAAGTTTACAGCTGTAAATGACCCATTTATTTAAACTATAGAGCATTATTAAAATGGTTAAATTAAATAATTGTTTTGGTCAATACAGTGATTTAAGGTATAAAATAAAAACAGGATTCATAACGCTGTGCGCCAGTAGTGACTACTGAATAACTGGAGTGACTAATGTTTTTAGAAAGGATTAGTCACTAGTGACTACAAAAATCTAGAACCCTGGGGAAACCCTGCTATCACTACACACGTCCCCTCAGGTACGTAACAACAGATTGTAATAAATTGTTGGCTGGCTTCCTCAGTCGTGCTTGCCTGTTTTGGTCGCTCGCGCCAACCACTGGCTTTCTCAGCCAGCGTATCTGTGTGTTTTCCAATCACGGCCACCCGAATGCATAACCCAGCACAGCACTTATGGGCCGAGCAATCCCCCAAGGCCCGCCTCTCAGCCACTCAGAGAGAGGGAAAGCCAGCACACCCTCTTCCCCATCTCTCTGTGTCACTGCCATGACTGACAGGCGGATCTATGAGGCTGCTGCCCCCTTCAGTAAACAATACAATAAGGCTCTACCAAGCTTTGTGGGTCATAGATGGAAACATTTTGTGAAACTGGGTGAATTTTGTTGAGATATATTTTCAACTGAGCAGTGTATATTGTTAAGGGTCTGTGGCAAAGTGTTGAATAGTGTACAGGTGCAGGTGATTAAAGAACAGACAGACAATTGTAATCCAGGTGAATAGGTTTGTTTTTATTAGTTGTTTTTGTCCAGTGCCTGACGGCGAAACAAACAGGAAATAATAATAATGGTAAGTAATACAGTGGTGTGTATTACTTACATGTATAATCACCCAAGCTGGTCCGGAAATAATAGTCCTATTCTTGTATCTCCACATTAAACACAACACATACACAAGTCTGGTTAGTGCGTGAATTAGTGATTGTGGTGCAATACAGTTTTACAGTGATACAAGTGAAGTGCTGTTCCGGGTTTGTGCTGGCCTCTGGCGACAGCTCTGGAACGTGTTAGCTGTCTAGTGATTACACTCAACAATAGACCGTATAAACAAACACTTATTATTTCACCGACAGTACGGGTCCTTCCAGGTCAATGACACAACCAAAACGAAGGAACAAATAACATTGCTTCGACCCCTATTTATACCGTCACCCACATCATTTCCCTTCCCTGTCAATGAGTTAGTGTACCGAAGCTCCGTCTCTTTTCTGCATGACCGACTTCCTTTTAACCCTCGGAACGAAGTGTCGGGCAATCTAGTCCAGAGTACTCTGTTCCCGTTACTTAGCACCCTCACAGGTCGAGAGAGAGATTTACCACCAAGAATCTTTGTCACAGGGTCTTATGAACATTGGCAAGAAATATGAAAATTAGGGAAATTAAATAGTAGGACAAATTTGTATTGTATAGTTCCTTACCCTATATGATAAATGCAGTTCATTTTTGGTGCTACTTTATATTATTTATCTTAAGTTATTGTTTGTTTAGCTTGCCTTGAATTACAGTAAATTATCCTGTACAAGTGTGATTTAAAGTATAGGAGATTAGTAAATCTTTAAATGTGTGTACTGTATGTGTTTCTAATGTTTCCTTATGCATAAAAGGGTTTTCCTGTTTTTTACAGGCTAAGAAAAAGTTCCATTGGGCCAGGAAGAAGTCCCACTCCTTTGTTGTGAATATTCTGGCACAGGCCCTTTATGAGCTCTTTGCAGCAACTGACAGTAAGTTCTGCCTCTCCTAGTACAGTTTTTCACACAATAATGGGAAATGTCTTACATATTTTACACTCCTTTCAGGGAAACTGCAAATACACTGCAATGACAGGCACAATACATAAAAAGAACATGCGCTATGAATAGAATGCTGCACACATTTGTTTAGGCAGGATTAAATGTCTAAGAGACACAAATGGCAAAATCATAGACGAAGAAAAAAAAATAGCAAATATATTAAATGATTACTTTTCACAGGTTTTTACAAAGGAGGACACGGACAACATGTCCCACATGTCGACCTGTTCCTATCCAGTTTTAAATAACTTTAGCATAACAGAGGCAGAAGTGTTAAAGGGACTAGGAGCTCTTAAAATAAACAAATCCCCTGGGCTGGATGAGATCCTCCCAATAGTACTCAAAGAAATGAAAGAAGTTATTTACAAACCGCTAACCAAGATCATGCAACAGTCTCTTGACACAGGGGTTGTACCAACAGACTGGAAAATTGCAAACGTAATACCGATCCACAAAAAGGGAGACAAAACCGAACCAGGTAACTACAGACCAATAAGCCTGACTTCTATTATATGAAAACTTATGGAAACTATAATAAGATCTAAAATGGAAAATTACCTATATGGTAACAATATCCTGGGAGACAGTCAGCATGGTTTTAGGAAAGGGAGATCGTGTCTAACTAACCTGCTTGACTTTTTTGAGGATGCAACATTGACAATGGATAATTGCAAAGTATACAACATGGTTTATTTAGATTTCCAGAAAGCTTTTGACAAAGTCCTGCATAAAAGATTAATTCTCAAACTGAACGCAGTAGGGATTCAAGGAAATGCATGCACATGGATTAGGGAGTGGTTAACATGTAGAAAACAGAAAGTACTGATTAGAGGAGAAACCTCAAAATGGAGCGAGGTAACCAGTGGTGTACCACAGGAATCAGTATTAGGTCCTCTGCTATTCCTAATCTACATTCATGATTTAGATTCTGGTATAGTAAGCAAACTTGTTAAATTTGCAGACGACACAAAAATAGGAGGAGTGGCAAACACTGTTGCAGCGGCAAAGGTTTTTCAAAATGATCTAGACAGCATTCAGAACTGGACAGACACATGGAAAATGACATTTAATAGAGAAAAGTGTAAGGTACTGCACGCAGGCAATAAAATGTGCATTATAAATATCATATGGGAGCTACTGAAATTGAAGAAGGAATCTATGAAAAGACCTAGGAGTTTATGTTGACTCGGAAATGTCTTCATCTAGACAATGTGGGGAAGCTATAAAAAAGGCCAACAAGATGCTCGGATATATTGTGAAGTGTTGAATTTAAATCAAGGGAAGTAATCTTAAAACTTTACAATGCATTAGTAAGACCTCATCTAGAATATTGTGTTCAGTTCTGGTCACCTTGTTACAAAAAGGAAATTGCTGCTCTAGAAAGAGTGCAAAGAAGAGCAACCAGAATTATCCCGGGTTCAAAAGGCATGTCGTATGCAGTCAGGCTAAAAGAATTGAATCTATTCAGTCTTGAACAAAGAAGACTACGCGGTGATCTGATTCAAGCATTCAAAATTCTAAAAGGTAAAGACAATGTCGACCCAGGGGACTTTTTCGACCTGAAAAAAGAAACAAGGACCAGGGGTCACAAATGGAGATTAGATAAAGGGTCATTCAGAACAGAAAATAGGAGGCACTTTTT